>CABFWB010000156.1:426244-442868 GCA_902151455.1 Timema bartmani | reverse complement strand
TATATCTATATATATATATATATATATCTATGATAAGATGGATCGGGCCGCATTGTATATTGAGTCAACCAAAGGCATGTAGGCCGCACTTAGTCATGGATCAACCCAATGATCTAGATACCACTTGTAATATACGTAGAGATGAAAATTTTATGGGAAATTTAAAATCTGAAAAATGTCTGCAGTGGTGGCTTGCGGGGGAGAGGTTGAATTGTAGAGGTGGCACCTAGAGCCTATTGTACTTCAAAATATAATGTGTTAAGAGACGAGTGGGCTATAAGAAGGGGGAGGGGTAGGGAGAATAGGGGGGAGACAAATATCGGGACAACCTTAAAATTATTTTAGCTAACTTATTAATGATAAGAAATTGAAGTATAATTTATGAACATAACGAGTCTACAAAGGCTCGCATTCATTTATTTCTTTATTAATTTTTTTAGCACCACGTCTTACTACCCGTTTGGATTATTCGCATGTGTACTAATTACGCTAATGTGTTAGGGATGAGGAAGGTTGAATTTAGAGGAATCGCACCCGCATTTGCGTAAAGTGAGAGTGGAAAAGCATTTAGAGAAAAACTCCGCTTGTGCACCCAACTGGGATCGAGCCCCTATCTCACTCTCATAGGCAGTCTAGTCTAGTCTATTGTGAGATAAGCGCGTTAGACCGTGTGACCACCGAAACAAGTGTTTCTTTACTACTACCACTAATTATTAATATTATTTTTATTATTATCATCCATTTAATAAGTTGAAATTATTTTACAGAAACAATAATTGAAAAATTTCCGTTATGGAAAATTTTCCGTCTCCCATCTCTAAATATATGGTCCAATTTTCATAAGAAGGGTCTTGGCTGACAGCTAGAAAAGTGACTAGTAGTAGAAACAAACCACACCTATCTCCTTGCTATACTATTCCTTAGTTATGCCATGTATTATTATTATTATTATTATTATTATTATTATTATTATTATTATTATTATTATTATTATTATTATTAGCACCGCGTCTTACTACCCATTCGGGTTATATGCGGTTACGCTAATGTGTAATGGTAGGGTGATTGTGAGATGGAATGTTGGACCTACAGTTTAACGTGGAATCCGAACCACGGTGGAAGCCTGGCATTCCACACATTCACAAGTTGTGATTAATACACGTCTTGTCAGAGGTGAAGGAAGGGTTTGGCAATCAGATAAATCTGTGCCGGGACCGAGGATTGAACCCCGGACCTCAACACAGAAGTCTAACACCTTACCCTTAGACCACCAGGTCACCCTATGCCATGTAGATTGAACAGGGTAAGTAAGCGTTGGGAATGGTAAGGAGTCAAGTGAAGGGACCTGCCTACAGCTGCCATTTTTTATTTTCTTTCTAAAAAAGGTGCGGACAGTAGGCCTACCAACCAACCAAAGGGATGAGCGCATGCCCAACTCTAGATGTATATAAATCACATCAAACCAATCTTCGGGTTTAAAACTCATCATCACCATAAAAAATATAAAATATCACTAATAATAGAGTATCATATAATCAATTTAGACCGTAGACTAATGTTAGTATTTTTTTCTAAAAGGCCCTTCCTATGAAAATTGTGCTGTAGTTTCAACACTCTAACAGTCACACGATCCTATATTGAGATAGCCCACTGCCTGTGGTCGAGTGGTCTACATCGTAACTCCCACAACGACGGGGATATTGGGGTTCTTATCCCAGCCAAGTGTACTTAGGACACTTTTTCTTATTTATTTCTTGCTCCCTCTGATGATAAGCGAGATAAAAACATAGAATAGAAAATGTACTTGAGAAAGACATTAGAACAATTATTTAAAGCCAAAATCCCTCTTATGAACCTATTTTCTGGGTAAACTTTCTAACAGAGGGGAACTCAAAGAGTCCGTCTCACCCCACGGAAACACTTAATTTAGGTAGGTAATACAGTTTCAGTCAGACGTCTCATCGCGGTGCGGTTTTCTTTAGTTCTTCTTTAGAAGACAATGGAATTGAGACCAGTAAAAAGTTTTACCATATTTTAAAAACTACTGAGTTTCTATTTTTATAAATGTATATACACTTAACTTGTCAGGGGCGGTCCGAGGTGAATTTTGCACCCAGGCTAGATATATTTTGTACCAATTTACCAATATTTCATGATGACATGCATGCCGCATTTCATGCTTGGCAACTCCACTATTTCGTTCAGGTTACGTTAGGTTAGGTTAGGTTGGTGTTCTGTTTGACGTACCGGTTCACCCGGCCCTTGAGCCGACCCTGTACCTTATTTAGTACACTTTTCATAAAAAATAACCTTTTATAGAACTCTAACACTTATTTTTTGCAGACAACATTGATAACATTCTACTATATTATCAATGTTATTTTATAGGTGTTGATATTATCTATCGAATGTAGCAGCCACAGATCACGTGTCTTGACGTATTAGACACGTTAAAGTAGCTCTAATAACTTTTTCTAGCTGTCGGATAAGGAAAGCCCTTCATACAAAAATTGAACTGTACAAAAAACCGGCACAGTGGAGTGCATAGACTTTCTAGCTTCTTTTCCAAAAACAGGAGATATCGTAAGATCTTAGAAATGAAATAATATACACTGTTACAAAAACATAAGGATAAAAAAGTAACATCCATAGCAATAAATTTCTTAGGCCTTAATTTAAAATAAATAAATGTTTGCCAATATATCAGAAACTATCGGTTTTATTAAACTATATTTAAAATAAGAGTTTTTTATGTATAGAACATGGTGAAAAACTGGATATCTCCACTTAATTAAAGTATCCTCAAAGTCATGTCCATGGGGAATGAGAGTTACTCTTTTGTTTTTAATGTTAAACAGCGCCTAGATACAAAATGTATTCAAAATCGTTAGAACGGATTTTGAGAAACTTTTTTTTTTCATCCTAAAGTAAACCACCCTTAATTTTAGGGTTGGATCGATAATTCCTCGTGAAAACCCTAAATACCAAGTCGACCGGTAAAATGGTTTCGGCTCAGACCGAGGGACAGACAATCGGCATCGCGAAAACAACTTTTTCGAGTTTAAGAGGCATGAAACGTCGACATTCATAAAAATATCGATTTTTTTAAAAATCACAATACTTTTTCCACCCAAGAGGTGCAAGAAAGTAAAAACATATATATGTGTATGTGTGCGTGTATTTATACACACGTGCTATATCGCGTTTTACTGCCCATCCGAAATATATGCATATTAAACTAATGGGTTAGGGATTTGAATGGTAGGATTTTTAGAAATGTACTTGAATTTTCATGAAGGAAGAGTAGGAAACCATTTTGGAAAAACCCCATTACAACCAGTCGGGGTTCGAACCCTATCATGACCTCACCGGCTAAACATAAAATATGAGACTGTCACCTTTGTCCACGTACTCACCGATGCGGGGTTTTTTTTACTTAAAAAAATAACAAAAGAAAAACCTTCTGTGTAAACTTTTTATAGGTCTAAGACCACAGCGATTATTGTGGGCAAACACTGAAGTTGAGGGTAAGGGTGGAGGAGGGGAAATTATGAATGAAAGCTGCGAGCGAGGCCTCCGCCACGTGTGCTATAGGTCGTGACGTCACGGGGTGCTTGCCCTGCCACGTGGAGTTCATTGATCCCAGAAACTAGGGCTGGAATGACGTCACTTCTGACGTCATTGCGAATACCACTCCCCTTACTCTTGACACCCAGGAAGTTACAGTTGTGTTTTTTTTTCTCAAGTTTTCACCCCTCCTTCAAAATGGAAAAGTTCAGAAATTAACTCAAGAAAAAGGGATTCGCTGAAATGGGCTCAAGCTTTGAAAAGAAAAATAAAGAAAGGCAGTAAAATACAAATAATTTAAGTGAAAACTTTGATATTTGTGACACAGGGTTTTTATAAAATTTCACTAATCAAGTTATTTGATCACATTTTTTTATTTTTTTTTCTTGAACCGAGTCTTACTTCCCATTCCGGGCTACATGAATTTTAACTGCATTGTAGGTGTAGGGTAGAGTAAAATTAATTTTAGAAATAAATGTACCTGCATTTTCTTGGGGAGTGAGAAAACTTCTAGGGGAAAAACTACCTTCAATCCCCTCGGCTGGGATTCGAGTGGATCATCTTGACACTTTGTCTGCGTCCTCACCGAGGGGGATCTTAATAGTTTTATTTTTTACTACACGTTCGGGCTATACACTTAAGTACTAATTACACTAATGGGCT
Organism: Timema bartmani; assembly: GCA_902151455.1. Taxonomy (NCBI): domain Eukaryota; kingdom Metazoa; phylum Arthropoda; class Insecta; order Phasmatodea; family Timematidae; genus Timema; species Timema bartmani. The sequence goes on along the minus strand of CABFWB010000156.1, from coordinate 438,638 downwards.
AGGAATGGGAAAGGTTGAATATAGAGGAAGTGAGCCCGCACTTGCGTGGAAAACCATTTAGGAAAAACCATCCCAGTTCACCCTAGCGAGATTCGAAACCTTGATCTCCCCGTCCTCGGCAGTCTAGCTCAACACAAAACTAGCGCGCTAGCTAATTAGGCCACCGGGTCGGGTAATGCTTTGTTAAATTTTGTTATGGTTTTTCTACCTAATAGGTATAGAGTTTGTATCTCTCAGTCATCAGTTTATATCAAGTGGTTTTTTATTTACAAATTGTTGGGAAATGGCCTCGCAAGTTTTGTATGTATCAAAGTCAAAACTTTTTTCCTCTCGCTTCAAGTTTTTACACGGTTTAGATCACTAAATCTGTATCCGTTATCAAAGACGTAGAGAGGTTCATGGGGTTCCAACCCTCAACCCCTGGAATTTGATGGATACCTTCCCCCCCCTATGTATAGAAATTCTTATTGGTTAAAGGAGAGATTCTCAAAGTGGGGTCCACGAGATCATCCAGGAAATCCGCGACAATCGTTTATATTTTTTTGAGATCTTATACAATTTTATATAAAAGGGTAAATCACTGGTGTAGACTAAACACAATGGAGATACCTTCCCATATTAAAGCCCAGCGAGAAATTGAAGCCTGAATGTGGGGGAGAGAGGTAAGCCACGCCCCTTGTGCCTATAGCTTTGAGAGGAGCGTTTTGGCATTCACTTTTAATTGTTGTTTTCTCGTCAGTCAGCACGAAGAACTTTCATAAAAAAACATCGAAACATTTTATGCCTTTTCCAACAACTTATTTGTGATAGCAAGCCTTTTCTGCTCTTTTTGTAAAAAAAAAAAAAAGGCCAAATTAAATCATCTTAGTGTTAAATCAAAATGTATTTCTATTCCTCACAAAAATTATAGTGATTATAAATGTGCAAATAAAACACATATATTCCTTATATTTTTATTGTAATTCTTTTTACATTTATTTAAAAAAATATTTTATCTTAAAGTGTATATTTATTTTATTTTAGTTTATGTTATAATTATTTTTCCGCCGAAAAAAATATTACGACTAATTTATCCCTATAATATACTATATATTTTGTATTATATTTCTTTAATCATTTATCCTACATCAAGGGGTCCGTGAATCAGCTGTTCCCTGGTTAGAGGGTCCCCGTGACTAAGAAGGTAGAGAACCTCTTGGGTAGAGGTATAGTATATTTTCTAGAGGACCCCTAGAAAAATTAGATTTCCACGTCTTGGTTTATTATAGTAAATACAATTTTCTGTTATCCTTTGACTGCCCATCTCGTCTTGCTGCCTATCCGAGCTATCATAATTAAACGAATGGGGTCAAAGTGCGAAGGGTACAGTTTAAAGGAAATGTACCCGCGTATGCGTGGAAAAAAGTGGGAAACTTTTTTAAACACTTGAGTTCACCTGTGCCGGTTTCAAACCCTTACCTCCTTACCAACGGCAAACCAGACTAGACGCGACAGACCCTTTCGTCCACGTATCCACTGCTGTGGGTTGCTTAATGCACACTTAGTTTAAGTAAGGTCTGATTCAGATAGGAATTTAAATTTTTTACGGTAAAAAATACAGTAAAACCATTTTTGTATACTTATATATATATATATATTTCATATGACCTGCAGCTGTCGCTTTAAATATATATTATCAATACATATAAAATAACAATAATAAGGCAGTGAAATAATATAAATGTTGAACGCAAAAAAATGTTTGTTTTTTAAAGGTTTTCCCCCTACAAGAATCATACTATATTTGAGTTCCTAGTAAAATTATTATTGTATGTATAATACAGTATTTCCAGAAATGAATTAACGGCCGGGGGCTGTGTGTTGAGCCTGTCCTGGAGTTAGTTTATAACTCATGTATGTGAAAACACTCATGTGGATAGAGTCAAGGCATGATGTTGAAGGAGTGAGGTTTAAAGGTGACTCCAATAAGTCAATGTGAGGGAAGCGTGTTACGTTGGTTTGGGCATGTTGAGAGGATGAGTGGTGATCGAATTATGAGCAAATATATGACGGTAGAGTGTGTACATCAAATAGAAGGGGTAGGCCATGTAAAACGTGGCTAAATGTAGACGAATGTGTGAAAAAGAATAACATTACGAGTTTTAAGAATAAAAAAAATGTATGACTCAGTGTTGTATGTATTTATGTATGTATGTACGTATGTATGTATGTATATAGATACGTATGTATGTATGTATGTATATATGTATGTACGTACTGTATGTATGTATGTATGTATGTATGTATGTATGTATGTATGTATGTATGTATGTATGTATGTATGTATGTATGTAAGTAGCTATATATGTATGCATATCATAAAAGTTAGTTTTATATGTACTGTAGCTATATTCATTTTTGTAAATATCGTTAGATATTAATAACTTCTTTCGACATTTTTACCTACATTACACTCATTTAAAAAAGATTACAACAATTTATTTTATTAAAAATACACTTTAGCCTAATTAGACTTGTTTGAAATACTACTTAAAGACATGTAAATTTAAACAAGTAATTTTGATTGCTGAACATTTAATAAATAATTGACCTAACTACCCCAAGTAGATATAGGTTGTTTTAGTTAGTATAACACGTTGACGGAAACGTTGGCTTTACATGGCAATTGAAAAAGCACTAAATTCTGTCTCACATCTACTTGGATATTCAGGTTTTGTCCATTTAGTAGGTGCTGAAAATTGACTTCAAGTGTTAAACTAATAAAACCTCACTAAAAGTAGGATGATGGCATAAATATAGTTTTTTATTTTTCATCTGTATGAAAAGTTCAATGTCACGTTCAAAGTACTATTACTATACTCACTTGTTCGTAAGCGATCAACTTCAGATCACTTAAGTGATCTAGCAACTTCGGGCTTTGTATTGTACAATCCCAGGTAAGATCTATCGCCCGCAGATTTTCACGAAGTTTCTAACTTGCTAACACAATCCTCTCTCTTCCTTTGACATGTCAGAGAGCTGTCAAACACAGCCTTAACTGCCAACTACCATTATACCTTTATGATACAGTCACTGCTCACTACAGTTATATCTGTATTATACAGTATCTGCTCACTACAGTTATACCTGTCTGATACAGTCACTGCTCACTACAGTTATACCTGTCTTGATACAGTCCCTGCTCACTACAGTTATACCTGTCTGATACAGTCACTGCTCACTACAGTTATACCTGTCTGATACAGTCTCTGCTCACTACAGTTATACCTGTCTGATACAGTCTCTGCTCACTACAGTTATACCTGTCTGATACAGTCACTGCTCACTACAGTTATACCTGTCTGATACAGTCACTGCTCACTACAGTTATACCGGTCTAGATGTGTACCGGAATGAAAGTATTTGGACAAATACACCACACATCTCTAGACGTGTACCGGAATGAAAGTGTTTTTGCTCCACCACGTCACCCTAACTGTTCGTGTCTGAAGGCCGATTCACACAGAATGCTAAGCTAACCTAATCTAAGCTACGCTAACCTATGGTACCTTTTTTCATTCCAGAATTCAGGGTTGTTTCTTTCTGATCTGCTCCAGTGAAGTTTAGTTAAGATGGCGTTCTCCAAAATGTCTTGTTTGAGTTCAGGTTATGGTAGCCTACTGTGTAATAAGAGATGATGCTGTTAGCAGCTGTTTTCGAAGATGAAGAAAATTTTAGGAGGTGGAGGTTTGACTTGTTCAATTAACGCTTTCATTTTAATATAAAAACATTTATTAAATATAAAACCTAAATATATTATTACTTAAAAACACGCGAAACAAACTGAAAACAAAACTTCAACAATTATTTAGTTATTTTCGCCAAAGGTGACCTGGTGGTCTAGTGGTAAGGTTCCGGACTTCTGTGCTGAGGGTCCGGGGTTCAATCCTCGGTCCCGGAACAGATTTATATAATTGCCAAACCCTTCCTTCACCTCTGACAAGGTGTGTATTAATCACATACTTGTGAATGTGTGGAATGCCAGGCCTCCACCGTGGTTCGAATTCCACGTTAAACTGTAGGTCCTCCATTTCATCTCACCTTACCATAAGACGTTCGTGCGTGAGAGTTGTACACTGGATATTATCCCTGAGGTAGCTGCATGGATACTATTGCGATACAGCGTTGTCATTCTCTCGGTTTCGTTTGGTCAATCTCCCCTCCAATATAAGACCAGTTTCGCAACGCTGGCTAGTCGAGGTTGCCAGTAGCTCCTTTTTACACCAGCACACCACCTTCAGACATAACTGAGAGCGAGGATATTTGGCAACAGTTAACAGAGAGAGAGAGCGAAGATAAAGCTTTTCTCCATAAGACCTGAGGTTAGCTCAGAGGTGATATTGGGTGTAGCAGTTTGTTTCTTCATGCCATTTCTTGGGTCTTTCAGACCTTCAGCCACTGTTTGCTATATACTCTTCTTCTTGATTACTCCTGATAGCAGAGGTTGCGAGAGTATGAAGAGAAAGAGGAGGCAAGTAAGGGGAGAGGGTAAAGGAGCTTAGACTCATCTTCTGAAATTGAAAATCCCTCCGTTCTTCCAATTTTTTGCTAACTCTTTGCTTTCTTTACTTCTTTCTTTCTTTCTTACACACCAACTTTATAACTCGCTACGACCTCTTTTCTCTATTTGTTCTCATCCGTCTTTCTTTCTTCCCCCCTGTACGTCTCTGGATATTATTTATACTCCCCCCCCCCTTTTTTTTTGTGTGTGTGTTCCTTCTGCGAGGCTCCACTCCATTTCAGATTGCTTACATACCATTGTCCTGACTGTGTTGTATGATGGTTGTTGGCTACTGCCAGAGTGGAGGGAGGTTTACAGGGAAAATAAGAGGAACAATTTTAAGAGCGATAGGAATTCCCACTCATGTTGGTTACAAAACTATTCTTCTGTATTTATCTACTTTGTGTTCTTAAAGTCACGTAGATAATATTTACACTAAATTATTTTTTTTTACAATTATTTATTATATTTTTAGATAAACTCTTACTTGAGGGTTGTGAATTTACCTCTTCCTTCAAGGTCAGTGGTTCCCAAAATGAGGATTAAAATACAGACCCTCCACCCCCTTTTACAGCGTCTTAAAGAAAAAGTGCAGAGAACGAGACAAAAGGCCAATGTTTTTACAGCTTTTTATAGTAAAATATTTTTTGGTCAAAATAAATCATATATCACTTCAATATATATATATTGTTTAAATTTCTTCACATGGTGATATCAACAGTTGTTGAATACTTGTTAAGGGTATCCTGGAATGTAATGGCAACTTTTCCTCTTCATTTAAAAAGAACAAACCGGATATTTTTAGTTCAAAGCCTTTAAAAGATATCAAATTTCATGTAGCCAATGAGTGTAATATTTTATTTTATTTTATTTTTCTCATATTTATTTGATGATGAAATAATGACTCTATTTAATTAGTTGAACTGTCTTTATTAAACTCATTGGTAGTAATTCTATGTAATTCTATTATTTTCTTAACTATCGAACGTAAATTGAGCTAATGCCTTGTCAATAATGGTTGTACATCATAAAGGGGTTTGGTATCCCAAATCAACCACAACTAGTGTAACAAGAAAAACATATATTTTTATGTAAATCGTAACACCCGTAAAATATGATTATTTTTTTTAAATATTGAATTTAAGAACTTTTTCAATTGTAGATGTTCTTTATACTTTTTACATAGAACAACATCTATTTTAAATAATTTAGGTTCATTCAGGGACCAGAGTTTTTTATTTTAAGCTATTTACCTCTAAAGAAAGTTCCTAAATTTTGTAACGCCGGTGACAGCATATTACTTTCGATTTCTCTAAAAAGGTTGTATTTTAGTTCATGAAAGTTTGGCTGCAGGAAGTTCAGGGTGTACTACTTATACTTCTGCTATAATTGGTGAGTAAAAATAGTTATACTGATTTTATAACAAAAAATAAGGGTTAAAATGTAACACCCGTGTCAAATGGATTGGCTGGCCACCATTTTTCTAGTAAAAACAAATATATATATTATATATATATATATATATACATATACTATTCATATATAATCAAATAATTGATATTAGTAAGATTCATTACCTAATATATATTATATAATATGTATGTAAATATAATATACAACAATATATATCTGTTTAGGTGTTTTGTTTTATGACAGGCCAATTCCTTTTGTCAGTGAACTTAGACCGCCAATGCACCCTGTCCTCTGCCTCCTCCCTCAGTTCCCAGAGTTTTCTTCTTTCCTTCAAATAATTCAATATTGTAATCCTCCTTCTTCCTAATCTCCTCTTTCTCTCAACCTTTCCTTCCATTATATCGTGAAATATACAGTTTATTTTAAGGATGCGTCCGATCTAGTTTACTTTGCACCGAAGAATCACATCCAAAATGATTCTCTTCTCACCCACTCTTCTTAGGACTTCTTCATTTGTCACCCTGTCTGTCCACCTGATCTGCTCAAATCTTCTCCAGCACCACATTTCAAAGCTCTCCAAGTATTATTTTTTCATCTTCATAGGAGTCCAAGTTTCTGCTCCATACAGCGCGATGCTCCAAATGTATCATTTAATCAGTTTCTTCCTCAGTTCGCAAATCAAACTTGCTGGTCAGCAGTAACTTCTTCTTGTTGAAAGCCTCCATGGTCATGGAGATCCTCGACCTAATTTACTTGGTGCAGTAGGCATCATTTGTCAGAAGACTTTCCAGGTACTTGAACTGTTCTGTTTTCAAAATTCTGGTTTCCAATTTTGATTTTCAGTGGATCTTCATTTCATGAAATCACCATCACTTTTGACGTCTCAATGTTGATCTCCATGCCAGATCTTCTCCCTATCTCCACCAGCCGGCCCATAATTTCCTGCAACATTTATTGATATATATTTATATATAATTATGTATACAGCATGATTTTAATTTTAAATATATATTAATGCCATTACTTTCCACCCAGATGTAGAATACACCTTTTAGTCACACTAATAGAAATGAGGAAATAAGAGTTTGAAAGGAAATGTACCCTCATTTGGTTGTAGTTAGATTGTAAAAACCATTTCATAAAAGAATAATATCTCAATTCACTCATCCGGGGTTCAAACCTCGACCTACACTCTCTCGGGTAATAGAGTAGCAATTTAACACTTAAGGGAATATTTTGTTCATATTATTTACGTTACGTTTGATTTTCAAAAGTTTTTTTATTAATTTTTATAAAAGCTGTGTGCTTTCATTTGTTTATTTTTATTATTTATGTATCGACATTACATTTTATCTATCGTCTCAGCTTAATGATGACATGTCCGTCTTAGACAGACACGAAATTGACGATGATGATTAGGTCATGATGATGACACGCTCAATCATTCCCGAGCCTATATTTGACATTTTTAGGTTTCATAAAAACAAATATTTTCATCTGAATGGATTATAGCTGTGGCTTCATATACACCCCTACTAATTTAAAATAATATATAGTAACATGAAAAATATTGAAGGCAATGCCATTGTGGATGAATCATGTTTATGAAAACTTTTAACTTAATACTTTAAATTTCTCATTTCTAATATTATTATTATTATTATTATTATTATTACTGCTATATAATATAAGGTCTAGTGGTCAGAGTTCCTGGCTACAGATCCAAAGGTCCCGGGTTCGATCCCTAGCACTTCCAAAGTGTATCAAAGAAACAGTGGCAAACTCAGACTCGTGAGGATAAACGAGAAGATACTTGAATAAAGACGTAGCGGCTCCAGTTTAGAAAACTGATACTAACGGCCAAAAGCCTTATCATGTTGACCACATGAAACCTTCTGTCCACAAATGTTGGCAATAACATCGCTAACACGGTGGCGGCCGCTCGGTCGGTATAGCTCGCTTGCGGATTCACACCCTGGAGTATTTTTTTAAAATATTCAATAAAGACATTAATTTAATAAAAACTCTTGAGATTTGTAAAATAAAATAACGTAAATTGTTGCAGAAAAACTCCACCAAATAGCATTAATGAAATGTTAGACAATGTTACAGAAACATTGAGAAAAGAGGAACATTTCTTTCTACCAAACAGCATAAAAATCCATTTCAATTTTCGAAGACGTCCATAAAAAATATTTATTTGCTTAAAACTCAGAAACTATTGGTTTTATAAAAATATTTTTCAAATAAAACAGTTTTATTTATAATAGTACTGCTACAACTTTACAATGATAGGTTATTTCGTATCTAAAATGAGTTGTGAAGATATGATTAAATTTGTAAATTTATACTTATGTGAAGTAAGTACTCTTAAAGTTTTTTTTTTTTGTAAAATGAGAGTTTCTGTTTTGTCTGTAATATTAAACCATGCCTCGATACAAAAATCTAATTAAAATCTACACATCCCCTGTATTAGGCAACCGGCTCGCCGCCGGTGTATAATTCCCCGCCTTCTAACTTACTGTCTGTCTGTCCAACTACATTTGACATTCTCGGCATATGGGGTGGTTTAGTAAAGATAGTTAAGTTAGGTTAGAAATGAGTACACACTCAAATTAAGTAACCATGAATAGGCTTCGAAATATTCAAATATTTCCTTCTAAAATCCGTAATAAATGTGTGTTTTTTACCATTGATTTAAATAGAAATTTAACGGAGAATCATTGTGGGTTCGAATTATCCCATTTTTAGAATCGTCCCATGTCAAATTAGCCAACTACTAATGTGTTTATATACACGACATTATAGAAACATGAGTTTCCAGTTTTCAAATAAAGGGCTTCATATGAAAATTAAACTTTATCTAATGTATGCATCTAACTAGGGATAATGCTCACAGATATCATTATATAGAAGCCTCGTTTATTTTAAAAAGAATTGATATATTTAACGTGCATTTTCTGAACTCACTGATTAAATCAGCGCACGACTTATAAACCAAAACAATTCTAGAACAGACACAACTTCCAATCTTCCAGCCATTAATTTATCACTGTGAAAATTATACATTTTCGGATGTGCCTGGATTCGAACCCGGGGACCCATATCTCAGTGTATAAAGACTGCTACAGTCACAGATAAGACGTGGGACCAGATGACTCGTAAAAGTGGAATTAATTCATGAAATCTGCGCATTCTATGGTAGTACTAAGTTTTTAAAAAAAACTAAGGTAAAAAGTGGAAATATGGCCTTTGCGAGGTGACCGATTCGATTAGGATACACTATCACCGAAATGACGCAATAGTGTGTCGCGCAGCATGATGCCGACGAACAAGCCCTTCACATAATGACGCCACCCTATCATGAATACTTAAATAGCTTGACGCTCTAATTAAAATCCGTTTAAAGATGGTGGGGTGGGGAGAGTGTGAACGTATAGGCGAGTGGTGCAAATTTGCAAGTGAAGTGCGAACTCTACCCTGAATTGTAGTCCAACAACAAAAAAAAGTTGTGAAGCTTAGGGAGAGAGGTTTGGGTGGATGTACGGGTTGGGGGGGGGATGAAACCCTCTAGAAGTTAATCGAAACTGAGAAGTCGGTCAAAAGAGCCTTCAGGATAATGAGCCACAGTCCCTGCACTAATTAACACGCGCGTGCGCGATGAAAGACAAAGTCCCGGTAGAAAGAGAATGAGGGATAGTATCAGAGATGAGCGGTCACGAGGGAGGGAAAGAGAGAGAGATAGAGGGACATGCGCGTCGGCGTCGAGACACGAGCGATCGGGGAAAGGAGGGTGGCACGCATTTATTTTTCAACCCCAAAGCGAACGTCGAAACGTTACCTCAAAACTTGGAGTCTATATAACAAGGCGGCGTCCGCGGCGGGCGCTTCAGTCAGCGGAACAAAAATAATCAACCAAGCAAGCACGGGGTCGATGGTGTTTACAAGGATCGATGCTCTTACAGCGCGTGCGCGAGGTTTGATAGGGCCTACACGTCTGTCGTGGTTGAAGTACGGGGTGGTGGGGTTGCTAGGAGACAGCACGAGTGTCTGACAAGAGAGGATCTTCCTCTTTTACTGTGAGTTCAGGGTGGCGAGGATCATGGGAATGTGAGAGGCACTAGACGTAGAGACAGTAGACATGATGGCTACTACTACCGCCTCCTTTAGGGGGACACAGTACGAGTTCGGGCCAGACGCGACTTACACCAACTTTCCCAACACCTTCAACGACTTCTTCTCCAAGTTGAACGGGAGCGAGGACGGCGAAGACACGGTGGTCGCCATGCTAGAGGACAAGTTCATCCCTCGTGGGGGCAGCGCGGCGAACTGCAGCGGGGACGGCGACAGCGTCAAAAACTGCCGCCGACAAGGCAGGAGAGGAGGGATCTACAAGAGGTCTTTCCACCGCCGGGCCTCCGAGTACCACAGTAGGGCGCACCACCAGGCCGGGACGACACCGCCGCCTCAGCCACCCCCGACGGCCTCAAGAGATAGGTTGCTGGAGGCGGGAGACCGGTCACCCAGCAGGTCTGTGTCCCCAGCGCCGGGAAGGAGGCGGTCATCGTCGATCGCAGTGACGCGCCAACCACCGGACCTGCACCGTTTCCTGCTAGGAGAGCAGCAACAGAGATGTCCAAGGGGTAGGCCCACGTCCCCCGGCCCCCCGGGCCTGGTCAGGGCGGTCTCGCCCAGGCCCCGGCCCACCACCCTCGAGAACCACTACCGCTCTCGGACCTCGTCCATGCCCGCCGTGCCTAGACACAGGGTGAGTGTGCTCTCAAGTGTTCATGACTGCTTCTTTCCTAGCCCTCAAGACGTCACGCCACTCTCCTATCTTAACAACCCACATTTGCGTAGAGGGAGGGTGAGAAAACATGGAGGAAAATTCACCCTCACCCTTGTCACCCGTCTAGGTTTCATATCCCCTCCTCCACGTCAACCGCTTCAGTAGCCACACGATTTAATGCGTCATTAGACTAGACTGTCTAAGATGGGTAAATCGGGGTTTAAATCCCGGTCAGGAATATTGAGGGTGATTTTTTCTAAATGGTTTTACACTATCTCCCTCCATGCAAATGTGGGTGCACTTCCTCTAAATTGAACCTTCCTCATTCCTAACATGAACGTAATTCGTACATAAGCGTATAAACCGATCGGGTAGCAAGACGCGGTGCAAAAAATAAAATACCTCCACATCACTGGAGAATAAGATCAGAAGAGCTTGACGTCTTTGTCCACGTGCCCACCGATGTGGGTATTCCTGAGATAATCAGTTTATTATCATAATGAGGCCATAAACACAAAGCTAATTGCCTATTTGTTGAACTAATTACACAAATAAATAATAGATGGAGGCTAGATAAAAAAATTGTATAAATTAATCCTCGGTCGGGAATGAGCCCCTGCTTAACAGGTCAGATTATGAGAGTCAGGCACTCTAACCACGCAAACAACCCTACAGGTCATGGGGGCTAATCAACACCTAGTAAAAAAGTTAATTATAATAGTAATTTATCACCACGTCTTACTACCCGTTGGAGCTATACATTTATGTGTACTAATTACGCTAATGGTTTTAAGGATCAGGAAGATTATATTTATATAACGTGTACCCGCATTTGCGTGGAGGGAGAGTGTAAAATCATTTAAGAAAAACCCCCCCTTAGTAAACCCGACTGAGATTCGAACTTTGGTCTCCTGGTCATCGGCAGTCTAGTCTACTGCGAGCGTAATGTCTTAGAGCACACAGCCACTGAAGAGGGTTATAATGAACTAACTATAACTCGCATTGGTAGTCTACTCTAAAGTTCACTGACAAAAGGAATGAACCTGTCGTAAGACAGAACACCTAATAATAATAATGTTGTTGTATTTTGCTAGCCAAGCTATTTATGTTTGGTTCATAGCTTGTTATTTTCAACTTTACACAAGATGCAGTCCGAGCTACCGTTGACTCCACAAAGTTCACTGTGACATGGCATCGAGGGACAGAGCTGTCGAAATATTACTGACGTCACAAATGTATACTTCACTGGAAAAAGTTTTATTTAATGTTTATCTTAATATCGGTTAGCCACCTAAATTGTGTTCGCCTGCCATAAATTTACCATCTCTGCTCTAGAACCTACTTAAAGTGGCCCTACCTTGCCCCTCAAAGTTATTTAAATTTATCTGACCTTACTTTTTTCCGACAATTAGATACCTCTAGAAGCTATTTAGAGTGGCCTTTTTCTCCAATTTTTGAAAATTAAATTATCTTTTATAAGCTATTTGAATTGGCCATCTCAAGCAATTTTTTGAAAACCGAATGAATCTAAAAGTCTTTTGGAGTTGGATTTAAGGCCATCTTTAAGTTTCTTATTCAATAGTATCAAGAGGACTTGAAATATACCTATAAGGGGGAGGAGGGAGGAATATTTATTCCAGGAGGGTAGTGAC
>CABFWB010000156.1:337240-425403 GCA_902151455.1 Timema bartmani | reverse complement strand
TTATTATTATTATTATTATTATTATCACCGCGTCTTACTACCCGTTCGGGTTATACGCACTTACGCTAATGTGTAATGGTGGGGTGACTGTGAGATGAAACGGAGGACCTACAGTTTAACGTGGAATCCGAACCACGGTGGAGGCGTGGCATTCCTCACATTTACCAGCTATGATTAATACACGTCTTGTCAGAGGTGAAGGAAGGGTTCGGCAATCAGATAGATCTGTACCGGTACCTAGGTTTGAACCCCGGACCCTCAGCACAGAAGTCTGACACCTTACCCCTAGACCACCAGGTCACCTGATAGTATAAAATTGTTATTAATTTGATTTTTTTTCTGAAACTAAAATATTCTATTAATTACTCTCTCTCTCTCTCAATATATATATATATATACATACACCTATAGGTATGCATCTATATACATACATATGCATATCCCTATATGTATGCATATGCATAAGGAGGGAAGCTAGCCATCTCAAGGATGTTATCTTTAGTAAATTAATTTTATGTAAAGTAAGTGATAAATGGCATATTTGTATCATTTGGATAGCCATGTTTGTTGGGAAATTAAAATGATTTAAAGTTGCATTACACAGTTATTAAAATCGCCCGTTTCCACGCGCCACCCTGTATAATGGTTCTCTTTTCACTTATTATTCTTAAAACTTCTTTATTTGTCACCTTATCTGTTCACTTTATCTTATATTTTCTTCTCCAGCACCACTTCTCAAAGCCTTCCAAATAGTTCTTTATTATCGTGGTCCATGCCTCAGCTCCATACAAATTATATTATAATTATGTACTTCAACAATATGCTACATTATATTTTAGTGGCACGCAGCAGAGGTTAGTCTTGTTTGTAATGGTGTTATCAATATTTGATTAAATATTCGACACAATTTGTAGTGTCTCTATAAATGTAAAGTGACTTTTCCCGTGTGTGGTTAAGAAGGTTGATTTCCAGTATATGAAACCCTGGTTTGATTCTAGACGTGGACGGAAATATTATTCTATTGATGCATAGTTTAAATCTCTGTTGATAGGAATAATCTATTAGAAAATTCAAAAATATTTTTTGAGGCATAAAATTAATAACGTTATTCTATAGTATTATTGTTATTTTAAAAATATTGATATGATCTATCAAAAGTGACAGTTGCAGATTACATGACTTGACGTATGAATATGTGAAAGTACCTCTGGTAACTTTTCTGTCAGATAGGCTCTTCATTTGAAAATTGGACTGTATGTACTGAACTAGTTGACACTTGACATTAGGGATGAGTGTATGGTAGTAAATGTTGTAGTCATAGGTTGAGTTAGTTTTTAAGTCGTGTGTTGATGTAATACTTGAGAGTAAATGTTGACTACAATAACAAAATATGTTTAATGTATTTTTTTCTGTTTATTAGAAATATATTAAACGTATATATTTATATTTTTTTGAAAAATCTTAAAGAAAATGTCATCTGTTGTTTATTTAATAGGACAAAAAGTACAATAATTGACTGCCTGAGATCTAAACTCGGTTCCCTATGTAAACAATTCGGACGGGTCGTAAGACGCTCTAAGAAAAACTAATAATGTTTAACACCCCGAATATCCTTGACATAAAACATGAGTTTGTCTGAACTTTTTTTTTTTCCAAACGTTCTCTTTTTTCGCAGTTGATAATCACAAATTGGGTTACCAAGTAGACGTGTTTTTTTTATATAGGATTTCGATTTATAGCTTTTCTTTTATTCATTCTTTATTTCTCCTTCTCCCCTCTTCGACTTCTTCCCTTATTGCCCCTGTAGTCCCATAGAACAAAGAGTCAATGGAAAAGGATAAAGGGTGTGGAGGGGGGGCTCAATTTGAATTACAGAATACCTCCCTCTTGAGGGAGCACAGCTTGGGAGAGCTAATCAATATTGGAATGCCAACGAATGCGGGAGTTTTGTACCCCCTCCCCCAGCTCCCCTAAGATTGTATCGTTTCACGAACAATTTGTACTGTTTGAAACATTCCTAACTTTAAAATTAAATACATAAAATATACTGAATGTATTAAAAGAGTTGTTTTTGGAAACTCAGATCTCTAAAATTCACTAACACATACAGTACGGTTAAGGTAGAAAGGATTTTTTTTGACAGTTAAAAAAACTACTAAAATAATTTTCATGTATTAACACGTCAAGTGTCTGACAAATTAGCTCAATCAGTAGCGTGTATTCTTGGGTCCCAGGTTCAATACCCGCCATGGCAAAAAAACAAAACATTGATGACGTGTATTCCCACTTACCTTTTTTTTTCAAGAGTATTAAATGAATGGCAGGGGTGCTGGTTGTTGTGTCTGGTCTAGATTCCTGAAATAGATTTTTAAAACGCATCAAGATATGTAATATGCAGATTTCCCTATTCCTATGCCTATAAAATATCATCAATGATATAGTATAATGTTATTAATAATGTGATCATAGATAGCCTTAAAAACTATGTTAGAAATTATTAAAGGTACTTTCTATGAAAATTGGACTTTAGTAAAACGCAGAGATCGGGGGAAATGTTTTTGAAATAAATTCTGTTTAATATCGTGGCTTGCAGACTTTAGTAATCAGCAAAAGTATGCAAGGATGACGTAAGCCTTAGCAATCGTTACTGTCAATTGTTTCACATCAGCTGTTATGCACGTGCATTACGCTATGTCTGTAAAACAGAGATTGTTTTGCCAATTAGCGCAACACAGTGTATTGACATACATTCTAACTCACGTGAAGACACCCATCTTTTGGTAGTATATAACAGTGAGCTTTAGGCCTTTTTCGAGAAGAGGGCCGGGAAGGACGACAGTTGTGTGTTAAGGGGCTTACTTCGAAGTGGTTTACATACTCAGCTGCCGAGTTACAGTAACTTGTGTTGCGGGTAGAATATCCCACAGCTTGAGTCCCTGTTCAGTACGGAGCAGGGAGTCTCCCAAACCATCTTGGAAATCAATTATATCTCAACCGCGCATAGTCGAGCAGCCGTGTGTTCTACACTAGTCGAAGTTATAACAAATAAGATAGGTCAGGGCGCAGAATTGCTGAGTAGGGACACTGATAGAACAAGGATCTATAATTTTAAAACTATTTCAACTTGTTCTAAAAACCTGCATCACATTTATACACTTTTATAATCAATCATCTATTTCAATAAGCAAGATAAAAACGAACCCCACAATTATTTGCCGCTGACTAGCCCATCCCCCTGAGCCATCTGAATAGCGACATTAACCTAAAAGACTGCTAAAATCGAAACTCATTTATGATTAATAAGTTATTTGATCCAAGCTTTTTATATGAATCTGTCAAATTTCAAATCCGCATTAAAAGAATCGAGAAACATCTGAAATGAAGGGAACATGAAAATATCCAATCTACTTACAGTTTATATATAGCCGTCAAATGAGGCAGACATGCGGAAGTTCTACAAGAATGCACGCGATAATAGTTTTTTGTCAGTTTTCAGCGAGTAGAGCGTTGCTAATTGTTTCCTTCACCCCACCCAACCCCCTCCACCGCTACCGCCACAACGTAATAACAGATATTTTATGGGAGAAAATGTTTTATAAAAATAGAACAGGAACGATGTAGCCTACAGTCCAATTTTAATAGGAAGAGCCTTTTAGAAAATACAATTTTTTTTCACGGTCAATATTCATATCATTTTACTAATTATTCTTGTTATTTTTTATTTTCTATCAAAAGTAACAGCTGCAGATCCCATGGCTTGACGTATGAATACCTTTAATTAGATCCAGTAACTTTTTATCTGTTAAATAAGGTCCTTCCTATGAAAATTTGACTGTACTAGTTTTTCTAAATATGTTCTAGTTTGAACTATAGATGGGACGCTCGAATCGTGGATTCCTCGAATTCTTTGTAATTTGAGAAATAAGAGATTCTTAAAATTTTTAAAACTATATCGCGGATACAATTATGAAAACCTTGACTTAAAATCACCATTTTAAGCAATTATTGGCAACAGTAACTATTTAATTATACTTGTGTAATTGGGATGTAACAAAATCACCAAAAAAAGGACAAAATTTTATTAAGAGCATGCATCACATGTCAATCAGCTCTGTGATACAGTCAAGAGCGTGCATCACATGTCAATCAACTCTGTGATACAGTCAAGAGCGTGTATCATCATGTCAATCAACTCTGTGATACAGTCAAGAGCGTGCATCACATGTCAATCAACTCTGTGATACAGTCAAGAGCGTGCATTACATGCCAATCAACTCAGTGATACAGTCGGCTAGAAATAGTACATTTACACTCATTTAGTAATGAGGTATATATACATAAGAAGTGTACCCGCATTTGTGTGGAGGGAGAGTGGGAAACAATTTTGGAAAAATTACATTCAGTACACTCGACCGAGATTTTAACCTCAATCTCCCCGTCATTTGCAGTCTATTCTACTGCAAGAGTAACGCCTTAAACCATGCAGCCACCGAAGAGGATGCACAGGAATAGTTGCTTCTGATTTTTTGTACTGAAGAAACTTATTTTCGAACTTTTCTTTTATTAAAATCTTCAGTATCGTATGTCCTATAACTCCAATCCTCAAACGATTGTTGATGGACTAGTTAGTCATTCTCTAGTAGGATCATTGAAATAGTTAGCATCTGTATGCCCAAATAAAAAAATCAATGCTACAGATGCATTCCAAACAAACAGATAGTTTGTAGTAAGCATAACCACAAATGTACAAAACTGAGTATTCTTGAATCATGTCAGCTGATAATTGAATATCACTAATCATATACACAAAATGTTCATACATTGTATGTTTTGCTATATTACGAGTATGACTCTAAACATAATGTGTTAGAAGCATGAACAACGCAAACTGTTCAAATCAAGTAAATTACTCGAGAAACAAACATCCCGAACAGTAAAACAAACTGAACTAAATCAGCAATACTGCATGCGGCTTTGTTGTTGACTGGCCTCAACCCAGTGTTGCCAAACTTCAGTATTCCGGCCTGTTACTAAAGACGGCCGTGCGTCAGCCAGTAAGGGAGCTATATCGACCAAGCAGCTTACGTCTGTTGGAGAAGATAGTTTCAACATTTACGGATAAAGAGTGCCATGTGGTCAACGAACCCTCCAGCCTTTAATCTCAATTTTCTAGTCCGGAGCCGCTATCTATTTATTCAAGAAGCTCCTCATTTTGTCCTCACGAGGCTGAGCTGACCCCGTTCCAGAACCACAGCTTCGCAGAAAAATCTAGAGCTGCCGGAGATTGAACCTTGGACTTCTCGATCTGTAATCTGGAACTCTGACCACTAGATCAAGGACGAGAATGAAGAATCCTAAAATACTTGTTGAAGTTACACTAATTAGTGTTGGCTGAAAGGATCGCTAGCTTAAGAACAGTATTTTTGTAGTTTTTCTAACAAAACACTTTTTTTTGTTCAAAATAAATCAAATATTCCTCCAATATGAAGGTTTAATTTAATTTTATACACATGGTAATCTAAACATTTATTCATTATCCGTCATGAGCGTCGTGGAATTTTAATAGAACTTTTCTTTTCATTAAAAAAGTTTATCATAAAATGCTGCTATTCTTATGAGTGGAGCCAGAATTTTTACATATGTAATTACGTTTTTTAATCCTGCCAGTTAGGAATGTGAAAAGCGAAATGTCAGCCAATTAAGTTGCTTGGTACTGTATTTAATTTGACATATTTTTAAATTTTTACTGAATTCTACATATGTTCTAGTATATTACACATAATAACATATTTTGTGTGATTTTTATCGTTGTATTATTTTTATGTCTTTCTTGAGGAACATATGTTACAATGATGTGTTACTAATTTTTAGAAGACATGTACTTTCATAAAGGAATGTTCGTTATAAAGGATTAAATTTGCCGTAACGTAACTTTGTGTCTGCATTTTATCTTGTTTTTAAAGGGAGAGAATGCGGCGTTGCCAGAGAGCATTACGTCTCTCGCGATGTGTGTCAGTTTGTTAACACAAGTCGACGAGTTATAAAATTATAAAAACAATAGCTCTTGGATATGATTAGCTCATTTTCCCGTTATTATTTGATCAGTAGAAGAAACGGATATGAAGCGGCAAAGCGAAGAACAAATGACGAAAAGTGAACTCCAAATGTAATTTGAAGTCTCTTACAATATTACGGAACATAAAACGGTCTTTTGAAAAGCAAACGAGGTCAACCATGTATATACGTGCTGTTGTGTAATATTAATACCGACTATTATGTCGAGATCAAACATTTAACCTCAGACAGAAAAATAAATCTAGGAAACTGATTAAAAAATCTGGAGTGGTGTGATGTTCACTTGTTTTCAAAGAACCGGAAACAGTGGAGGTTTTATTAAAAGTTTTTGGTACAAATCAGTTATATAATGCCATTTATTTGAAGTTTTTAACTAATGAAAAATTTAAACGGTAGGTAAAACAAACTAGTAACGCAATACAATTCATTTAAAAAAGTACTTACACGTGTGCATATTTATAAGAGTGCTTTTCCCAGTATTTCCTTCAGAAATTTGCAACCACAAAATTAAATTTAGTTTCAATAATATATGTATGTATTTTTAACGTGGGGAAGATTTATTCACTGCTACATATTTTTACTTTACTACACATTTACTATATACTTTAATTGATTTAGCTACTATTAATGAACATGAGGAAGTCCTAAGAAGAGTAGATGAGAAGAGAACAATTAATTTGGATTTAGAGGAAAAGAGGAACTTAGGTATAAGGATTCAAATATTAGATGACTTGAAGGAAATAAGAAAATTCTGAGAACTGAAGGAGGAGGCAAAGGACAGGATGCATTGACGGTATAAGTTCACTGACAAAAGAAATGGACCTGTCGTGAGACAGAACACCTAATAAAAGTTAATGAGCAATAGAGTACATATTTCCTAGGTCAATACCCCAAACAATCTGGGCTCTACTCATGAGTCATGTCGGATACTCAATAATTGTTCACTGAACAGGTAGTAAGACGCATTGCAAAAAAAATTGTTCAGATTAGGGTGCAGGCAAACTGATCGACACTGGATGACAAAGTGCTAGACAAGTGATCGACACTGGATGACAAAGTGCTTAGACAAGTGATCGACACGGGATGACAAAGTGCTAGACAAGTGATCGACACGGGATGACAAAGTGCTAGACAAGTGATCGATATGCAGCTGCTACATGTACTAAGTGGCCGACACGAGTAGGACCATGTATTAAACAGCCAACTATTACTGAAACCATATTTGATTTATTTTGGGCAAAACAAGGTGGGGTTTTTTTTACTATAATAACCTCAAAAAAATATTAACCTTAGTTCACGTCTCTTTCCACTACAACTAAAGTTCCAATAAATACGTCATAATTATCAATACACAGTTAAAATTTCATAGGAAGAGCCTTAATTGACCGCTAGAGAAGTTACTAGATCTACTCTCACGTATCCATACGTCAAGCCATGGGATATGCAAATATCACTTTAAATATACATTACTGTCAATAACAATAAAATAACACTAACACATAATCAAATGAACGTATCTGTGATCTAGTGGTTAGAGTTCCTTGCTACAGATCCAGAAGTCCTGGGTTCGATCCCCGGCACTTCCAAAGTGTATCTATGAATCAGTGGATCTGGCTGGAACGGAGTCAAACTAAGCGCTATGAGGACAAATGAGGGGTTACTTGAATAAATAAGTAGCAACTCTGGTCTAGAAAACTGATTTTAACGCCCGGGGGATTTATTTGTGCTTTCCACATGTCACCATATATCTGAAGAAGTTGATACTATCCTCGCCAACAGATGGTTGCCACTAGGTCGGTATGTCTTGATTGCGGGCTGACGACATGGAGTTTTTTTATTATAAAATGGTCTACAAAAAATATTTGAGTATCTTTTCTAAATGTTTCTTTCTATGTTAATTGGACTGAGGCAATGAAAATTTTTTTAATGACTTAATTTTTACTTCACAAAGTATAGAATAGTTTTACAAAAACAACTAAATAGCTCAAAAGAATAGGCCTTGAGAGCATGAAAAAACAACAATTTAAAAAGACAATTTGGTAATCCCCTCGTTCGTTTGTTTTTCCTCGAACATAAAAATCAAATCAACGTTCGTTCTCTTTCAAACCCAAAGCTTTGTTTGTTTTCAAGCAGTAAACAAAACCAGAGTATACTTAGTTAATCCCGCCCAAAACAAACAAAATGGCGAGGTTTTTATTTCTCGCTCGCCACAAATCGAAACCACGGTGTGATTCTTGGCTCGAACGCCATGGACAAATCTATTTCCGAAAACTTTAAAACGTAAACTGTCTTTTATTTTCACGTTTTTCCTCCCCGGATGTATTTTATTAATTCCTATCGAGGTTCGATTGTTTTTATTTGTGTTTATTTATTTTATCGCCGCGTCTTATTACCCATTTGGGTTTTACGCTTATGTACTAATTACGCCAATAGGTTAAGGATGAAGGAGGTGGTATTTAGAGAAGGTGTAACCGCATCTGCGTGGAAAGTAATTGGAAAAAATTTTAAGGGGAAAAAACTCTGAGCTCACCCTACTGACTCTACCGGGATCGAACCATGCTCTCCCAATCATCAGCAGTCTACTCTGTTGCGAGAGTAGCTTCTTAGACCATACGGCCACCTAAGCGGGTTTTGTTTGTGGTTTTAGATTTAACTCGCTTTGCTCCCAGTGAGTTTTCTTTGCAAGTGGATGTAAACTAATTTAATTCCAGCGTTGTTTTGAACGTAACAACTTAGTAACCGGTATTGTATTGTATTTTTCACACATTATTTTAGTTTCTCCATACTTATAGGGCAGCTAGAATCATAAAATTTGTCACGCTTATGGCAATTGGATGTGCTAATATGCCTACAAAATTTTATGATTCTAGCTGTCCCATAAGTGTGTCATAAAATTAAAAAATATGTGGAAAGTGTGCTAAATTTACCTAAAATCGAAAATCTAGCTCTATCTAAGGTATAACCGATGGAGATACGACAAAAAGTATTAGAAACAAACTTGTGGACCTCGCCAAATCCGTGCTGCTGGTGTAACCCATATTTTGATAGGTCTTACCGTTTAGCCACAAAAGGCCTCTAAATTCCGCACCGACTTTAAAGCTGTTCCGCAATTTTGAATTTTTTCGGGGGTTAAATTTTTTTAAACTTTTTGGAATTTTCCCGTCGATTACAGGCTAGAAGCTATAAGTATGCCAAATTTCAAGTTTCTAGCTCATCTGAAAGTGGGTAAACATTAATGTCAGTGAGTGAGTGGGTGAGTGAGTCAGCCATGTGGCTTTATAATAGTATAATTTGTTATTACTGATTGGGGACGAGGATTATAATAAGCAAACGATAATAAAAATGAACGATTGCAATATTCGAATGGTTGTAAATAGGTCAGTAAGTCCCGCATGGGCCATTTGGTAAATTACGCGTATTAACTTAAGCCCGGGTTCTATTGAAAGAGTTTTTGTTGTTAGGTTTATCGACTTGTTCCTCTACAAATGTATTGTTCGTTTATTATCCTGGCTGTGATTGTTGGGGGACGCAGAATTAGCTTGATAACGATGAATACAATCATAAATAAAAGCTCTTCGGTAAAATTATCACACGGTATTGTTTAGTGTGCGTTGAACATTTCATATTAATATTATTATTATTAGTTGTTCTGTCTCACTACAGGTCCATTCTTTTTGTCACTGAACTTAATTCCCCAATGCACCCAGTCCTCTAACTTTCCCTTCAGCTCCCAGAATGTTCTTCTTTCCTTCATCATGATTTAAATAATTTGTGTTTTGTAGATTATAAATAAATAAAGAATGTATATAAATAAAATGGTCAGCATTTTTTTCTTACAGGTGAGTACTTTTTTAAGTTCGGTACACACGACACAGTTTCTTGTATAAAATTTTGATTACATTGATTGTACAAGTTTTACTCAAAGGATGTTCACACAACATTTACGAGTGTAAATAATATTTGAACAACACGATGATTTCTTTGCACTTTTTATGGTCAAGTAATCATTGAATGTATTTTTACTATAAACATTTACCTCATAATGATCGATTTTTCCCTTTAGCTCCACGTCTTAATATCTGTTAAGGTTATACGCTTATATATTAATTTACGCTATTGTTTTTAGGGATTAGGAAGGTTTATGTTTAGAAGAAGTGTGCCCGCATTTTCGTGGAGGGAGATTGAAAAACAATTTTTGGAAAAACCACCCCCAGTACACCTAACCAAGATTCAAACCTCGATCTCCCCGTCATCGGCAGTCTAGTCTACTGCTTGAGTAGCGCCTTAGATCATGTGGTCACCGAAGCGGGTATCATCATTAATTGATTATGACTAAAGAATTAATTTCAAATTATATAATATGTTCTTCTTGAACAGTCAAAAATTTCGGTATCTGTGATTTTATCTACTAACGTTTTAATTTATATTTGCAATGATCAAGTACTCGTATGTGTTTGTTGATAATTACAGCCCTACAATGATTTAAGGTGGGTATATAGGGCACGCGAGTTAAGGGTGGTGTTTTTGCAGTTTTTATAGCAAATTAGCAACAGCAAAAAAATGGCCAAAACTAATCAAATATGGCTCCAGTAGAAACGTTTGGTTTAATTTTCTTTACATGGTGGTATCAAAAGTTGTTGAATATAAATGTCATGAGCAAAGCAACATTTGATAAAAAAAAAAGTTAGGATAGGAATAAAAAGTCGTGTTCAAACTTCCAGGTGCTCGTGACAAATATTCAACATTTGTTGAGGTCACCATGTTTAGAAAATTAAACTAAACTGATCTACCATAGTATTAATATTAATAATAATAATAACATTGTGCGTCTTTTGTAGCCCAGTTTGGGGATGAATTATCCAGTACTAATATACCGTTGCCCAAGGGATGCCCGAATGTACTAATCGTACATCCTTTCCGTGGAGGTTCTTTCCATGTTCCGATGAGATGAGATGATGGTGATAGTGAGTGTGAGGGTGTGAAAACATTTAAACCTAACTTAAGCCTAACTAACCAAACCCTGGTGACTGTTGGGACAATTCCCCTTTCGGGAAAAATGCCCAAGGTACCAGCCGGGAATCGAACCCGAGACCCCTAGACTCGTAGCCAGGTTCACTGAACCACTGAACACCATGGGGCCAACTAACGGATTTACTGAAGGGATATTTTATTTTGATCAAAATTATTTTTACTTTCTCTCGACACCTCGGAGAGAGAAGTATTGTAATCGTCAAAATTTTGATAAATGTCGACGTTTCATGATCCCTGAAAACAAAAAAGTTGTTTTTGCGATGTCATCCGTCTGTCTGTCTGTTTGTAGCTCGGAGCTAGAGCCGAAACTATTTTACCAAATGGGCTAAAACTTGATATCTGGGGTTTCCATAATATCCCCCCCTCCCCCCGAGATATGTTTTGAATTAGATAGCTAACCCTAAATTTAAGGGTAGTTTACTAAAAGACAAAAGGAGAAAAATATAGATTTTCTCAAAATTCACTTTAGTCAGTTTGATAAAATTTTATATCCAGACACTATTTATCATTTTAAACAAGGTGATGATTCTCATTTTCTCATGAAAATTACTTTGAGGGTATTTTACTTAAGGGAAATTTTCCAATTTTCATCATTTCTCAGCAATTATTTGAGATACAAAATAACTTATCATTGTAAAGTTGTAGTACTATCAAAGATAAAAATCTTTTATTTAAAATATATTTTTACTAAAGCAATAATTTCTTAGCTATAAGCTAATATATATACAGTAGAGCGTCGGAAATCCGGACGTCAAAAATCCGGAGCGTCGCAAATCCGGATCGGCGGTGAGAGCAGGTCAAGTCTTGTACAAAAAACAATTAAGGATTTTTTTACCCAGTAAGTTTCCTTTAATTACTGTAGATTCTTGTGGGGTTTTTTTTCTAAAAAGTATTGTAGATTTGCTAATCTAAATTACATAATGTACATTTTCTTATTTAATATACTTTATTAAAATATTTTTCGAACCCTTCAGCCTCTATTTTGCAATACAGTAGACTCCCGAGCGTCATGTATCCTCTAGTCAATACATTACGTATGTATACAGTTATTGAAAGCACATTTGAAAATCCGGACAATTCAGTAATCCGGATGGGTCCCGGTCCCGATCGATCCGGAATAACGACGCTCCACTGTACTTTTTAATTCAGATCTTTGAAAATGAATTTGATTCTTATGCTCTTTGGTGGACAAAGATGTTTTTCTTTTCTCAATTTTTCTGTAACAGTGTTCCTAGATCCTAATGCCATAGAGTAAGTAACAGTGTATATTATTTCATTTATGATCTTTGGTTTAGTGTTTCTACAACAATCACAAAATACGAGTTTTTAGTAAATTTCTATTTTAAGATAAAAGCGAGAGAAATTCTGTGTGGTGCACCGTACCATTTATTGTTATATATAAAAACATACCAACCTCCGCTCGCGTTCCCTCCCGTTCCACCTTAAGTTTTTCTAGAGACACCGGATGAAAAATTAATTTGACATGATATTGTTCCCAAATAATGTATTTCCATTCGATGATATTGTCTTGAATGATGTTGGTCTTATCTTTGTTGTAGTCAGCGGTTGAGTAGGGAAGGAACACCCTCACTCCAGTCTCCGCTCAGTCCTACCGCCGAGTCGCGGCGGGGTTGAAGGGTGTTAATTTAGTTACGACGATGTGAAAGAGAACAGAGATAGAGAGGAGTAAAAAAATAGAGAAAGAGAGGCATGGGAGAGAGAGGCTGTGAAAATGGGGGCAAGTAATAGAAAAAAAGAGTTAGAGGGAATAAAAAACAAATACAAGTTATTTATTTCATTAAATTGTCTTGACGTAAAGAGCCTAGTTATTTAATGAGAATAAAAAAAGACTCTTAGTTTCTTTTTTTTTTTTAGTTCATTTAAATAATGAGTTTGTAAAAAAGGTTTTTAGAGGAATAAAGCTTTTTTTTTTGTAATATTGGTAACATTTATAAAATAATGAATCATGATTTAAAAAGTGTTTTTTATTTTTATTTTAAAGGAAGCGAAGAAATTTCCCAACATGTATATTTATATTTAGATGCAAATTAATTGTGAATTTAAAAAGTTTATAGATTTAAAAGAAATAAAGATTTCCTAAACATTTCAATTTATTCTAAAATCACCCACTCTGGTGGTAGAATGGATTAAGACAGGGGTCAGCAACATTTTTGATATCGTTTTGCTTTAAAAACATATCAAGCAAACAATTTCAACTATTTATCTTATATTAATTATTTTTAATAATGTTCATATTTATTTGGTAAGAAGTAATAATAAATTATAAAATTAGATCTTTTTGGTTATTCGTTTATTCCCTTCTCCTTATTTGTTTTTTTGTGAGATAAAATAAGGAGAAGAGAATACAAGAATGACAAAGAATATTTAATTCTATCATATATTAATTAGTTATTAGTATATTTTAATGAACACAATTATGTGTTTACTAAATTTCATGTGGGTCAGATAAAATAAGTCGGTGAGCTGGATGTGGCTCGTGGGCCCTAAGTTGTCTACCGCTGATTTAAGGCGTTACTCTCGCATTAGACTTGAGACTGCTGATGTCGAGGAGCTCGGGGTTCGAATCCCGGTTAGGTGTACTGAGAGTGGCTTTTCCTAAATTGTTGTCCACGCAAATTCGGGTACTCTTTCTCTAAAATTAGCCTCCTTCATAATTAACACGTTAGCGTAATTAGTACATATGCTTATAACCCAAATGGGTGGTAAGTAAGACGTGATGGGAAGAAAATAGATAAATTCTAGCTAGTTTTCCCATTGAAGACTCAATACTTTCTTTTATCACCACGTATTACTTACTACCTGTTCAGGTTATACGCTTGTACGATTATTAATATAGTGAGTTTGGGATGAGGAAGGAAGCATTTTAGAGGTAGTGGAAGGGGAGTGGAAAACCACTTATGAAAAACCACCTTCATTAGACCCAACCAGGACTCGAACCCCGATCTTTCCGAAATCAGCAGGTCAGTCTAACACTAGAGTGACACCTTAAGCCACTCGGCCACTGAAGTGGGTAATATGGGTCTACTTACTCAACCTAAAACAATATATACACCGCTCCCTGGTTATCACGCAGGTTTGCGGGGCATGGCTATAACCGGTTACTCAATTATTTTCTAAACTTGTGATGATCTAATACACACCAAAAAAAACCTTCTAATATTACACTACTGAGCACGATAAAAATAACGACCGCAAACACAAGCAGGCTACGGGTAAAATCATGATGAAACAAATAAAGTTCAATATATGCTGTATTTATGTACAGTACAGTTCAAGGCCCAATTTCCGAAAATTCTTTTATTTTCACGTAAAACAATACAATAAAGTAACTATAAAAATGTTCAACAAATTTATTTAAGCACTTCTTTAAAAAGTCAGTAGTTTTTGTTTATTTTTATTAGAGACTATTTTTTTAAGATCATAATTTTTAGCAAAAATAACTGCTTAACCTTGATCATTCCAAGTCACAGGGATAAAAAAATTATCCGTGGTATGCGGTGTGTGTAGGTAAACTCCTTTAATAGTATGTAGCCCGCTCAACGTGACTGCATGCTGGGTCGCATGCGCAATTATTTTAGGGCGTTTGTGCGGTGTGAATACATTAGAATAATCTGCCTATTCAGGCCTTGGGAAGAGCAGCCAACATCAAAAAGTCAAGATTCTCTTTTACATGAAGATAGCAGCAGGGATGAAGGTACAAATTCTTAAAACTATGCCAATATTTACTGTTAGTTTGTATCAAAATAAGACAAGACTGTCGTTGATGGGTAGATTGGGTTTCCAAAGAGCTTTTAGGGGCAGCCATTTTTTTAAAGTTAAGGACTACTTTAAATAAATTCTTAAGCCTTACGGAATTAGATTTTAAAAATATTTCAGAGGAAGGCCTTTCTAAATAACTTATAGGGGCTTGTGACTCTACTCAATAATTATTATAATATAATTTAAAATGTTATATATTTCTATGTGTGTTTAAATTTAAATCATATTTATGGGGGGTGCCAGAGTAAGAAGCCGTAACTAAGGTGTGATAGGTTTAATAAAGTAACATTAATATCTACACGAATTTCCTAGTCAACATTTAGATTATTAGACCGCTGTTTGGTTTCAAAGAGATGCCGTTCTTTTGAGTGCGTGCCGATGCTGTATTAGAGTCCTTCTTGCATTCAGACTAATAATATCCTGGACTAATATTTTCCGCTCACACCGGCGATCACCCATGGTTTCTTTACTCTACTTATACAGTAGCTCCACGACTTATTTGGTGCTGACTGACAGCTCACAGCTGACTTCTGACACTCAACATTTAGGTATATACCTAAATTTTGACTGTCAGAAGTTACAGCTGTTAAACACATGTTTTTTGTAGATCATATGGTTCAACGTAGGGATTAATAATTTGGTCTGGTAACGTTTCAAAGCTGTCAGCTGTCAGCTGTGAACTGTCAGTCAGCACCAAATAAGTCATGCATAGGTATATGTACTGTATATCTTATATGTTTATTCTTTAAATTCAATATTTCCTCAAACACGTATGTTCCCCACCTTTATAGAAAAAACTATATAGAATAAACAAAACGAATATTTTCATATTAAACTATTTAATTTTCTTAAAACATTACCGATTGTGAGTGATCAAGGTAATTTTGATCACACTAGAATATTATTTGAAAGTACTCGATATTTTGGCGAGTTTAGAAGATCGACTTTTTTTAATGACGATGTAGTTTTCTTACGCGATCGACTTAAAATTGCAATTTTTATAGGTTTATATAAGCCTACCTTAAATAATAAAAAAAAATTCACCTATAATTTTTTAAATAATTTATTCAAACACTGTAAATTTAATCTATTCATATATCTTTACCAATAACTTTCATGATTAATGATTTTAATAACTTCCTAAAACACTGTTTAATAAATTATTAATTTTAATTTGTTAAATCTGTGGTCTAGTGGTCAGGGTTCTTGGCTACATATCTAGAGGTCCCGGGTTCGATCCCCAATGATTCCAAAATCTATCTGTGAAGCAGGGGGTCTGGAACGGGGTCAACTCAACCTAGTGAGGACAAATTAGGCACTAATTGAGTAAAGAGGTGGCGGCTCCGGTTTAAGAAACTGAGATTAACGGCTGGAAGGCTCGTCGTGCTGACCACATGAAACCCTCTATCCACAAATGTTGGCACTATCATCACCAACTGCGGTGGCTGCTTGGTCTGTATGGCTCGCTCGCTCTCACCTTGGAGTGTTTTTTCGTGTCATTTTATCTGAATTT
This sequence comes from Timema bartmani, assembly GCA_902151455.1. Classification (NCBI taxonomy): domain Eukaryota; kingdom Metazoa; phylum Arthropoda; class Insecta; order Phasmatodea; family Timematidae; genus Timema; species Timema bartmani. The sequence continues at coordinate 409,004 of CABFWB010000156.1, read as the reverse complement.
GTACACGTTTTCATTTATTTTATGTTTCATATTTATTTCGAATATTTCTACTGTAGGGATATTCACCCTTTTTTTAAATAAATCTATCAATAAAAATCTAGGTATTTCTTATATCCTAGCCTTATTGTATATTAAATTAACTATTAATTTTGTTTATTATTTTCATATAATTATTTACTAGCTAATGTTTTAGAATGTTTTCTAAAATGTCCACCCTATTTGTCTAGCTTAAATTAGTACATATGCGGAGGGAAAAAATTGGAATTACATTGCGACATACAATTACAAAATGAATATTGTTTATGAAATAAATCTAATTCGTGTTTATTTTCTAGCCTGGAGTAGAAATATACACAGAAATATTATTTCTTTTTTTAAAGATCTCTTTGTATTTTCAAACTGACGTTAATCAGAAAACGTGTATGAAAGAGTAGAATTTCATTAACGCTACTAGTAAAATCCTATATGAGTTTTAAATAAAAAAAATATAGCAAATTTTTTTCTTTGCCAGTGAAAACTTTAAAGTTCAAACCATTTCATCCTACCCACTTTACATTCATATCTATTACACATATTAAAAAAAGCCACTCATGTGATTGCGATGCTCGTCCGTCTGTCTGTATTTCATTCAACCTTTTTAAACTAAATCAAAGGATTTCCACACTCGTATACCTACGACTAGAGATTCTGATTTTTCAATACTTTAAATTTACTGGTAGTAAACTAAATCAAAGGATTTCCACACTCGTATACCTACGACTAGAGATTCTGATTTTCCAATACTTTAAATTTACTGGTAGTCGGGAAGAGTTTCGGATTATTTACCGAGACCTGGGAATTAAAAATATGTATATTATTTTTGATCCATTATTATTACCGTAAGATTTAACCTAAGCAATCTTCTCCAAAACTAGTCCACAGGAATGACACACCGTGTCGAAACGTATTCACAAACACTTCTCAAACAGGGTCTCACTTATCCACACTATTTTAATCAATGGACTAGACTGGGCTCCATCTACTGACCACTGGCCCTGTATTGGTCAGGACCTGGAAGAACCAGTTTCAATAATTCTGGACTCAAAGAAACCGAACCCAGATCCTTCCAAAGGCGTATCTTTCCTTTCACACACTCTCCCTCCTCTCGCGTGCCGTAAAGCTTGCCGGGCCTACCTGTAGAACATGTAAGTAGAACGAACTGATACAAAAACATGAATGATAAAACAGGCAGAGTTCTTTGTCAGAAACTAGTCTTGTTACAATATTAAGAGCAACTGTTTTACCAGAACTGGCCCAAACTGCTTAGATCAAAAGCAAACTATTGTTATCGTATCAAGATAACTCATCCAGGACCAATATGACGGGTATCCCTGCAGAGTATAAACACTGTTTTTACCTGTCCGTCGGCAGCTATACGTGGCACGGCAGACCGTAGAACTGGCATATCCAATCTTTCCTCGCCGCAGAACTTATTGGAGAACTGACCGGGGGCCATATACGTGATTTATAACACCTTATGCCCAAATGTAATACACACACCTACCTATACATCCATTACACAAGTAGCATTATATTTACGATTCTTGAAACTACAAGAAAGTAAGCGAACATTTACGTCAGCTACAAGAACATATCTGTTTGTGTTTTTTGTTTTTTTATTACCGCCTCTTACTAACCGTTCAGTTTATACGCCTAAGTACTAATTACGCTAGTGATTTAAGAGATTATGAAGGTTTTATTTAGAGGATGTGTACCCGCATTTGCGTGGAGGGAGCGTGGAAAACCATTTTGTAAAAACCACCCTCAGTACACCTGACTGGGATTTGAACCTCGATATCCCCGTCATCGGCATTCTAGTCTACTGCGAGAGTAGCGTGTAAGACCTCGCGGCCACCGAAGCGGGTAATTTATTGTTTATTTCTCCAATTTTCAATTTGAGTTGGTGGGCCGTACAAAACAAATTCTGGGGGCCTCAAGTGGCCCGCGGGCCACGGGTTGATCATTCCTGTTGTAGATTCAAACTGTTCAACGCACCAGAGAAAATTAAAACATAAAAATAAGTGAAAACAAAGAGGCGCGGCTTGTAAATCTATTACATTATACAACTTTTAACCTATACAAGTTATTTTCAAATTTCTCGGGTGACGTCCATTTTATCTTATCCTCCGGGACTCGATATATAAATAATTCAACATATTTCCGGGAGCTTCCGGGCCAGTGAGCCTACCCACGACCAAATCTCCGAGCTGTATGTGTATATTTTTTTAGAGCCCGCCTATCAATTTCATCACAACAGTCCCAACTCAGCTCCCGGCTCGCGAGGTTTGGGAGTAAAAGGGAAAAGAAAACATCTACGATATGTCAGAAATGTGTGCAGTGCATTCGTATTTGAATGATTACTTGACATTTTCCGTGGTGACGATGGGGGACAAAGTGACAAAGTTTCTTGTTAATAACTACAGTATGTCCCTGTTATAACAGAATGAAGATTTGTGCACAGTGCTTATCTGTGAAGACATTATAAAATGGTCAAAAAACGGCCTTTTCAATGCAGTTTTTATCCAAATAACATTTAATATTTCAACAGTGTTCTGTATTAGGAACTTCTATTAACTCTTTGTCTCCATTAATGTTTAATCAGAAATGATCCACGTGCTATAGTGTTCGTGTAAATTTACTATTTCTAGCCGACTGTATCACAGAGTTTATTGGCATATGATGCACGCTCTTAAAATCCAATTTTCATAGGAAGAGTATTTTTCAGTCAAAATTGATAACATTTTACCATATTATTAATTTTACTTTATAGATATTGATATTATACCTAAAAAGCTACTGCTGCAGATCATATGACTTGGCGTATGAATACGTGAATATAGATCTAGTATAGCTGTCAATTAAGGCCCTTCCTCCCTTGAGGACACGCGAAAATATTTAATTACCGTATGTCCTTTTATTTTTGCTCCAAGTTCTTCCAAATTAACGCAGGGCTTTTATTGGTTTTAAATTTGCACTCAAATAGGAAATTTGTTTTTTCATTAAGGTGGGAGTGTAGGGGACGCGAGTTAAGTGCAGTGTTTAAGCAGTTTTTATAACAAAACTTTTTTTTTGACAAAGTAAATCAAATATTGCTCCAGTACAAACATAAAGAGTTTAATTTTCTTCGCATGGTGATATAAACAGTTGTTGAATATCTGTCACGGGTGTTCTGGAATTTAATGAGGAATTTTTCTCTTCATTTAAAAAGTCGCTACTCTCAATACATTTTTACAAAGTTTTTAATTAGTTAAAAAAATTACTGAGATGAAATATGAGTATCGATATTTGTAACATGACATAGATATACAACTAATTATTTTCGAGGATAGGTTTTAGTGACAATAACACACTTTTTGTTTTTTAACACCGCGTCTTACCGTCCGTTTGGGTTATACGCTTGGGCATTAATTACGCTAGTGGTTTTAGAGAATAGGAAGGCTATATTTAGAGGAGGTGTATCCGCATTTTCGTGGAGGTAGAGTGCAAACTATTTTAGAAAAATCTTCCTCAGTACACCCGACCGAGTTTCGAACCTCAATCTCCCCGTCATGGTATATTGCGAGAGTAGCATGTTAGACCATGCCTCCACCGAAGCGGGGCTATAAAAGATCATAGATCTACTTTTATGTATCCATAAGTCAAGTCATGTTATTTGTAGCTGTCACTTTTGATAGATATTATCAATACCTATAGAATGATACTAATAATATATTAAAATTTTATCAGTGATGACCACAAAAGTTTATATTTTTTATAACTAATGAAAAATTGGCCTATACATCATCTTTGGGTATACCAACTCTCTGGGAAATGGCGATTACACCCTCTCAACTGAATGGAATGTCGATAGTTAATTAATAAAATAGCGGTTTGTCAAGCCGATACGGAAGTATACCTGACGGATTATTAATATCAGTCTTGAGTCGACCCAGATAGAAAGGTAATGTAAGGCGATCGATGGACATCCCCCTTAATCACTCCCGGCCATCAGCAATAGAGTTTGATCCCCTTGGGCACTTCCTGGATGGTCAGCTGGAGTGGAACACACAGTACAGTACCTTATCTGAAGTGACATCAGCTAGTAATAATTATAATAATTAGTAATACCAGCAGATATAGTCGCACGGATATTGTACCGGACTCTGACCACACCAAGACTTTGACGGGAGTCCAATATTTTTTTTTCGCCACACCTTATTACCTGTTCGGGATATCCTCACATGTATACTAATGTAGTAGGGATGAGGAAGGTAGAACACATAGAAAGTGTTCTAGAATTTGCGTGATAGTATATTTATTTATTAGCACCGCGTCTTACTACCCGTTCGGTTTATACGCACTTACGCTAGTGTGCAATGATAGGGTGATTGTGAGATTAAATGGAGGACCTATAGTTTAACGTGGAATCCGAACCACGGTGGAGGCCTGGCATTCCTCACATTCACAAGTTGTGATTAATACACGTCTTGTCAGAGGTGAAGGAAAGGTTTGGCAATCAGATAAATCTGTGCCGGGACCGAGGAATGTTAGTATACCCTGAAGTAAAAACTATCCCGGTAGGCCTTATAGCTGTCTGGGATTCGATTGGTATCCTAATACACACATACATTTATACTCATTATATATATATACATTTATACACATACATACATACAAACATACATATACTATATACATACATTACAAAATTACTTACATATCACACACACACATATATACTTATACACACAGCTAAATATATAGGTAAGTATTGGTAAGTAGACAAGGATCAGTTGGTTTCCAAAATGTTACCATCCCAGGTTCTATGTTTTGTGTTCTCAGTTCAAATTTCTATGTCTTCACAAAAAGGATCTAAAGTTTTTATTCTCTCTCCTTTGTTTTCATGTTTATATAATACGGGTGGTTACAAAACACGCGACCCAGTGGACACAGAAGGAACAAAGGATTTGTGTTTTGTAAATTAGAGAGAGACTATTTTTTTGTGTCAACTATATTTATTCTATTTTATGAATTTTATGAATTGATATTCACTGACCGTCAGTTTTCTTATAACACACTTGATGCTATTGTTGGAGAAGATTTGAGATAGTATGTTAATTCCCTATTTACGGATATTAATTGGAAAATAGTTGAACCCAATTGTTCCAAGCAAGACAATCTTCTCTTAAATTGAATTAAGCAAACACTGCAACAAAACAATTCTCATAATTAGGGCCCTTTAAAAAATTGTGGACAGTATTGAAAACATTTTAGGTTAGTTATTGTTATTTTATAATTATTGATAATATCTATCAAAAGTGACAGCTGCAGATCACATGACTTGAGGTATGAATACATGAAAGTAGATCTCGTAACTTTTCTAGCTATTATTTAGGTCTTATCTATGAAAATAGGACTGTAGATCTAGTAAATTCTCTAGCTGTCACTAAGAACCTCTTATTAAAATCATTCTGTAGATCTAGTAAATTCTCTAGCTGTCACTAAGAACCTCTTATTAAAATCATTCTGTAGATCTAGTAGATTGTCTAGCTGTCACTAAGAACCTCTTATTCAAATCATTCTGTAGATCTAGTAGATTGTCTAGCTGTCATTTAGAGCCTCTTATTCAAATCATTCTGTAGATCTAGTAGATTGTCTAGCTGTCATTTAGAGCCTCTTATTAAAATCATTCTGTAGATCTAGTAGATTGTCTAGCTGTCACTAAGAGTCTCCTATTAAAATTGGATTGAATATCTAATAGTTCTTATAGCTGTCACAAGTCCCTTTCTATGAAAATTGGTCTATAAACATTGCCGACGCGGAGGTCTGAGTCAGAACCGGCCGCTAATGAAGGAAGTGTGTGACAGGATTAGTGAAAATAGCCGATGACGTCCAGACGACGACGCTTTATTCAACAGGTCCTCACGGTGTCCCACTTGACTCGTGCAGTAATAATAGTGAGGGAACAGATCGATACGGTGCAACAGGTTCACTCCAGGGTATAGAGACCCGGGATTGGGGTAGCCTCGTGCACTATCCCGATATTAAATTAGGACCGTGATAAAGAAAATAGAGAAGAAGACTCGAGGTGTTTGATCGAGATTTGTCTAATAATTCACAAGTTAAAACACACAGAGATGCAGTCCAATTTTCATAGGAAAGGTGGCTAGAAAAAGTTACCAGCTCCATTTTTTTATATGTATATTTATAATTCAAGTCTTGTGACCTTTATTTGTCACTTTTGATAGATATCATCAATAACTATAGAATAACACTAATAATACACTAAAATAATATTGATTTTGGTTGCAAAAACCTGTTTGATGTAATTTTTTTACAAAGGCCCAATCTATTATAATTAGACTATACATACAGACTTTCTTGTTAAGTCAACGAACCGAAGGTTGCTTTGATTTCTATCCATCTGAAGCCAGGCATGCACCCAGCCCCTCGGCTGTTTAGTGTTGCCTGCGCCATCTGGTAGAAAGCCCATGCACTAGGGTAGTTCAGTAAGTGTGGTGATTCCCCATTGCTTTCCACACTGAATTTCTATGAGCGAGCGCGAAAGGGCCCACCAATTTTGCCGAGGAAGGTTTTCCATATACCTTCCAGGGTTATTTTACATGACACAATATACAAGGTACCGACGGATTGGCTTCCCCTCCAAAGGAATTTGTGCTACGGATTTTTATTGATCGAGAAAAATCCACCGGTCTCAGCTGGGTTTCAACCCACGGATCTCGGGTCCTGAGGCGAGCACTTTACCCCAAGACCACCAAGGATGACACACACGATATATATCCCCTCTCGTGATGATTGTGGCTCCAGCTCTCGAGTTGTTATTTTGCCCCGCATCTTACTATTACCCTTGCATTATGTCCGCATATTTATAATAATCAGATAAGGATGAGGGAGTTGGAATTTAGAGGAACTTTACCTTCATCACGTGGAGTAAAGGTGGGAAAGAATTTAGGAAAAACCACAGTCAGAAAACCCGGTCGAGATATGAACCCTAATCTCCCCGTCATTGGATAAATAAGTTTATTGAGAAAGTCGTTTAAATGCCTTGGAGAATATTTTAATTATTTTTTAATCAATCTTTGTTTTTATTTTAAAAATAAAGCAAACCTTATAATATGTTTATAAAATAAATAATTAACATTTAATATCATATTTTTTAAATTGAATTATGACGCCTGGACACGGGAATCAAGCCCGGGACCTTTGTCTTAGTACATCAATCCTCTTCCCACTGAGCTATCAAGGAATCGTCCCCTGTCTCAAGGTCATTCTCCACTCATATTTTAAGGCAGAGTCTGTGGTGTACGTATGGAAAACGTCGGCTACAAATGTGTGATCAATTAAGAATCGCGAACTATCAGATGACGCAGCCATACATTTGTAGCCGACGATTTACACACATTTCCATCACAGACTCTGCCTTAAAACATGAGTTAAGAATTGCCCTAGGTACAGGACGATTCCTGGATAGCTCAGTGGTTAGAGCATTGGCGTACTAAGACAAAGGTCCCGGGTTCAATTCCCGCGTGCAGGTGTCATTTTTCAAGTTAAAGAATATTATATTTAATTGCGGCTATAAACGTAACTATCAAATATAATAGCAGCTTGGCTATTTAATCCACCATTTAATATTATAGTAAAATAAAGAATAATGGTGCAAAGAATTTCTTTTTAAATAGAATAATAAAAAAAGGAAATTGGTGTAAAATGGCTATGTCTAAAGAGAGGCAGATAAGACGTCAAGAGCTCAGTACTGAAAACCTACCCCACCGGAATAACCAAAACCTTTCACACCCCGCAGAGCACACACAGACGAAGGAAGGCTGCCAACGTTACAAACGCTAGGTCTACTCCAGCGAGCAACTCCCCGGTTTCAGACGAGATTCAAAAGAGACCTTTTCCGCCTCGGGACTTTGTACCTTTACTGGTGGAAACAAGAGATCAATCCGCCTGTGGGAGTTTCATCCGATTACTCTTCGAACAGATGTTCGGTTCTCCTCGAGTCCGTCATGTTAGGAGCGAACATCTGAGGGAAGAGTTAAAGCTTGATTCACACGTCCGCCAAAAATAGACCGAAAATAGAACAGAATCTACTTGAGGTGTCGTAACAATTCACAGGCTTGCAGAAACGTACCACGTCTTACTATACGTTAGGGCTATACGCTTTTGTACTAATTACGCTAATTCATCAGGAATGAGGAATTTTATATTTATAGGAAATGTATCCGCATTTGCGTGTAAGTAAAGTGGAAAACAATTTTGGGAAAATCGCCTTCAATATACCCACCCGAGATTTGAACCTCGATTTCCCCGTCATTGGCAATCTAGTCTACTGTGAGAGTTGCGCGTTAGACCATGTGGCCACCGAAGTGGGCGATACATATGTTGACCCAAAATGCTTTGCAGCACAAACTACACCGAATATCACCTCTGAGGGAACTGCAGCTCTAGTGGAGAAAAGCAGAATTTGACAAATACTTTTGTCTCTTCGTTTAAAAATTCTTGTTCGAATTCCGGGATGTCCATGACAAATATTCCAGTAGCTGTTGTTATTGCTATGTTTAGAAAAAAAAACTTTTTTTTTACATCTATTATTGCTTCCAGTTTCCCAGGTCAGGTTTTTATTCAAGCCAAACATTTTCCGCCGCAGACTATTTTCATAATAACAGCAAAAATATGGACCTTAAATCAAGCTCCCTTTGACACCAATCTATGTCGCCTTTTTTTTTTTAGTGCGTCTCAATAACCCATCCGGGTTACACACATATATACTCACAACGTTAATGTGTTAGGAATGAGTAAGAGGGAACTTGGAGTAAATGTACAACTCTTTTTTTTAGGGAGAGTGTAAAACCACTAATGAAAAACCTACCTAAATATACATGACCTAGTTTAGAACACAATCTATCTATCATCGGTAGTCACGGTCTATTGCTAGAGTGACGCCCTAGACCATTCAAACACCGAACGGTTTTTGTTTAGTTTTTTCCGGACGTTTTAAAAGATTAGTTCTCCTTAATTAGTCCTACCCCTTAGACCAGTCGGTAGCGTGTCTGGCTAGTGAACTAAGGGTGCCGGGTTCGATTCCAGGCATGGCTGCAAATTTATCATTGATGAAAATTTGGGATTACCCTCTCACATTGATAAATTGACGGCTGGGGACTGGATGTTGTGCCTGTCCTAGTGTTAGATTATAAGACATAAGAAGCTACGACAGGTCTAGCAAGCCGGTAGGGAATATATATGGCTTGAATTAAAAAGTGATCCAGGCCACAGGCTGGAAATAGTATGAAATGGATTTAAAAACTAATTATCATTAATTAGTCATATTATTTAGACTACGGAGAAGAGTGTGTGTGGGCGGGGGAGGGTGAAGAGGCGAAGTAGAAGGGGAATGGAGAAGAGGGAATAGGATTCACGTAATGTATATGTTGGACGGTTTCCTAGAATTTTCAAATCCGTCGAATACTTCAGGAAATTAGATATTAAAATAATTGGAGGGAGAAAAAATTTGTTTTCATATTTTTTTGGATTGTATTTTTGTACATGTATTGTGAGTGGCTTCGCCCAACAAAACCACGGGAAAAGCCTGGTAATCAATACTAACGAATGCATATTCGAACGTCACTGTTGCTCTGTAAAGTGTTAAAATCGTATTAAATAACATGCAAAATGGGTTAGTTCCCCTAAGGCGTTTAAAAGCTTCTAAGCTAGAAACCCATTCTTGCACAACATTTGTATCCTTTTTCCTTTAAAAGCGAAATATATGTACACTTTTCAAAGTGAAATTAAGGCGGTCGCCTCGGTCAGCGAGAAAGTATCAATCGTTGTCAGGCCACACGGCTTAAAATTTAATGTTCTGTGTCGTTTTCTGGAACTATTGTATTCTGTCTAAGATTATACTCCCTTTCACCCTTCACCTACAACCATCCTTTGTCATGTCAATAAGAGAGTGTAACAAAATTATGTAACACCTTATCTCAAGGTAGAGAGGAAAGCTCGCTGTTAGTTCTCAAATATCTTAAAATATTCTGTTGTGAGCCTTTCAAAAAATTACTGTATTTGTTAAAGGAAGGCTAAATCTAGAGCCCTTTTTAATTAAGACTAGTCTCATAGATCCGTAAATATGATTAAAAAATGGTTTAAAATGAGCTCATGTCACTTTTGCACACATTTGTTTTTATTAATTAAACTCAAACTATAGAAATGTTAAGAAAAAAGAGCCCTGTTGGAACCTTTCGACTTTATTTTGGCGTGAACCATATTTTGAAATAACACGTTGTAGAGCCAAGTGACGAGTTGGAATTGAACGTCTGGGCGGCAATTTCTCACTTTCAGAGGCGGCCCCGCTTTAGCTAAGCATTAAGTTTTTATTGAAAGCGTTACTTATAAAAAAAGACCCAGTTATGCACATTAGTTAGAATACGGTTATTTTATTTATCAACATGGAGGTCGCCCGCATTGGTGGATATGGGGGTTAAGGTGTCAACCTCATCTGGTTTGGTTTGTCGGTGACGGGCAGGTCGGGGTCTGTATGTATTAAGATGACGGCAATCCACTAAAATGCAGGTACATTTCCTCTCAAATCCTACCTACTTCCTTCATATTCCAGCAGTTTAAATTTGCAGATATTTCGGCTGGGTAGTAAGACGCGGTGATAAAAAAAAGGTAAAGTTATAAGAACCTTTTTTTTTCAATTCGGGCCAAATATCTAATAAAGAGACAGAAAATGTTCACGATTATAATAATTTCTCTATATGAGAAAATAAAAAGCCTTGATCGGAGGTCCAACAGAAATCATAATAATTATTTTTTGGGAGGAAAGTCCAACATAATTTATTTTATTTTATTTTCTAGCACCACGTCATACTACCCGTTCAGGCTATTCGCTTATGTACTAATGACGCTAGTGATTTTAAGGATGAGTAGGCTGTATTTAGAGGAAGTGCACCTGCATTTTAGTGGAAAACCATTTAGGGAAAACCACCCTCAGTACCACCCGACCAAGACTCGAACCTTGATCTCCCCATCATCACATGGTTTATTAACGACATATTTTAAGTGATAGGGATGAGAAAGGCATCTTATAGACAATGCACCCAAATATTCGTGAAAGAAGGGGAGAAAACCCCAATGCTATATTACATCCAAAAAGACACAGCGCAGCCAGCCAAGATTATATCCATGGCGCTTTGACACCGCGAGTCTAACGACTTAGACAGCTCAGTCAAATGTGCGGTATAAAATGCATGTGTGTATGTCTACATGTTTTACAATTACAATGATTTAGACACACACATACATACATGTGGAACTATGTATCCCAAAAGTATTTAAATGTTTTAAAATAGGGGGAGTATGTGAATAATTGTATTGCCATTTGGCGGATTTTGTCTTGAGTCCAAAGAAAATCGTTTAGAAAGAGAAAGAAAATAAAGAGGTGTAGATGTATTTTTCAAACGATATCCCGTCAAAATTTCATAGAAAGGGACCTTATGCGACTGCTAAAAAATATTAACTATATGTAATTTCATGTATTCATACGTCAAGTCATGTGAGCTTTATTTGTAGCTTTTTATCAATACCAATAAAATAAAACAAATATGGTAAAATATTATCAACTTTGGCAGCATTTTTTTTTTTCATTTTCTAAACTACCCTTTCCATGAAAATTAGATAGTATTAACTCATATTGGTATCTATTTCGTAATTTTATAGCATGACTTATGTCAACAGCAAAACACAAACAATATAATATAAAACGTAACGACTGTATCAGGTATATTTCTGTGTAGCGTACTTGAGAGTTTAGTTAAATGAGGCAGATATCGGACATTGTATTAATATCAAATATCGTCCATCTGTCAACTTGACATGTTGACATCACCAACACAGCTCTCGCCCGATATGCAAACAGTGGCGTGAGAGGGGAAGTCGCCAGGGTTAACCAACAATATTTTTTTTGTCAGTAGTAAGAAATGGGTTCAACATTGGCTTTTGGATTTTTTCTTAAGGTCCGATCAAGACCTCTTTTTTTTAATTTTCTAACCTAATACCATAGAGAAATGTATACTATTCCTTTCTCTATGCTAATACCCAGTTTTAAGGAGCGAATCTTATGTCAGTTAGATTTAAGTAGTGACTTGTACAGTCCAAGAAAATCTCTTTTAAAATTCACTTTTTTTTAGTACCACGTCTTACTTTCTGTTAAGGCAATACGCCTTAGTACTAATTACACTAATGGGCTAGGGATTTGGAAGGATTTAATTTGTAAGAAGTGCACCCACATTTGCGTGGAGGGAGAGCTGAAAACCATTAAGAAAAAAAACACCCTTAGTGCACCTGAGCGGGATCGAACCCCGATCTCCCCATCTTCAGCAGTCTAGTCTACCACGAGATTAGCGCGTTAGACCACGCGGCCAACAAAGAGGGTAATTTACTTTTTGCTGTCAAAATTGTACACTATATTTTATTATTAGTGTTAATTTTATACCTTGATATTATTTATAAAAAATGACATGATCACTTGACTTGACGTATGAATATGTGTAAGCATATTTAGTAACTTTATAAAATTGGCATGGTGATGACGAAGACTCCCAGTTAGATCTACTGAGGGTGGTTTTCCTAAATGGTTTCACGCTCTCTTTCCACGCAAATTCGGGTGCACTGCTTCTCAATTAAAACCTTCCTAATACCTAAACCACTATCGTAATTAGTATATAAGTGTATAACCCGAACAAGTAATAAGATGCAATGATAAAAAAAACTTTACTAAATGGTAGATAAGTCTCTTAATATGTAAATTGGACAGTAAATATCATTTATAAACGAAAAATATGTAAATTATTCAAATTTAAATTAAAGGCTATTCAACTGATTTAATTATGATATAAAAATAAATGATAAAACAATATAAAAGTGTGTGTTTATTGGGATATAGGCTCGATTTTAGCATAGATGAATTGAATTACAGTTTCATTGTTTTTAACAAAATTGAAAAACAGCATATTATCTCCTCTAAGCATTCAAAATTGTGACAGTTAAAAAAACTATTAATAATATTACGGTAGCTTATATATCCATTTCAGTTAATAGTGTGTATTAAAGTCAAATATAGTATTTATACTATCAAATAAATATTATCACAAAATTGTTTAGGAATTATATTATATATAGTCAAATAATTGCTTCAAATTTTAACAACAAAAAAATTCCTTTTGGAGAATCTATAAAATAATATTTTATCACACATGGATATTAATCTAAATAATAAATTTAAAATGGGTGTTTTTTAAAAATTTAATTACGTTTCATAATTTCAAAATTAATGTAATTTCTCAATAAGAAAATATAGGCTATAATCCATTAATTAATTAATTTTAGCACCGCGTCTTACAATCCGTTCGGGTTATATGCTTAAGTACTAATTACACTAATGGATTAGGAATTGGGAAGGTTGAATTTTAGAGGAAGTGAACCCACATTTGCGTGGAGGGAGAGTGGAAAACCGTTTAGGAAAAACCCCTCCCAGTTCACCCGACCGAGATTCAAACCGATCTCTCCGTCCACGGCAGTCGAGCTCAACACGACTAGCGTGTTAGCCAACTACGCCACCGAGGCGGGTTGAATCCATTTATTCAATCCAAAATAATAATATATCTACATGAAGTCAAAGTGCGCAGAAATATCCTAGTGGCTTGAATAAGGGGAGACAGATGAGGTACTTGCCCTGGGAACCAAATTTATTAGCATTAATAATAAGATTAGTAACACTACCCGCTTCAGTATCTCCGTGGTCTAACGCGCTACTCTCGTGCTAGACTTGACTGCTGAAGACTGGGAGCTCGGGGTTCGATCCCAGTCGAGTTCACGGAGGGTGGTTTTCCTAAACGGGTTCACACTCTCCTTCCCCGTAAGTGCGGGTGCACTTCCTCTCAATTAAAACCTTCCTAATACCTAAACCACTGTCGAAATTAGTACATAAGTGTATAACCCGAACGAGTAGTAAGACGCGGTGCTAAAGAAATAAAAACACTAATTATGGTGTCAGCCCAAAATATAGCTATACCGACCAAGCGACTACTATTTGTTGACGAAGATAGTACCAACTTCTTCAGATATAGTGTGTCATACGGTCAGCAAAATGAACCCTCCGACCATTAAACTCAGTTTTCTAAACCGAAGCTGCTATTTTATTCAAGTACCTCCTCATTAATACTCAAGAGGCTGAGTTGAGCCCGTTACAAACAATCTGTTTCAGATAAATTCTGGAAGCGCCGTGGATCGAACTCAGGACCTCTGGACATGTATCCAGGAACTCTAACCACTAGACCACAGAGGTGGTCAATGAAAATACAAACTTTAATTTTTTTTATCAATCAAAGTGTATTTTGTTTTAATTATTTTGCTACCGGTATTATTAATTTTACCGATATAAGAATTCCGCCAAATTTTAAAGAACAGTTTTCAGTTTTCATGTTTCATTTTTCCTGGGCACCATTAACCCCCACTAACCCTAGTTACGTCCCCTCTGCTTATGATAAACCACCCCTCAACACAAAGGATCAGACAGGAAAGGGAGGGAGACATTTTTAAACCACCCTTATAGAATAATTAAATCATAATCTGTTTCATTTTCAACATCATCTTGGATTAGAAGGAGAAACACATCCATGAATAGATACAGACATAGGAAGAGGCTTAACTTACAGCTATAAGAGTTACTTAGATCTACTTTCACGTCAAATCATTAGATCTGCAGATTTCACTTTAGATAGATACTATCAATAGCTATAAAATAACACCAATAAAATAAATATCAATTTTGGCCGCAAAAAAAAGTGTGTATTTACTAATAGTGTCTTCCTACTAAAATCCTACTATATTATGTTATGATATGTAAAATGCATGAGAATTCGCCAATTTTCATCAGGTATGTTTATACTTTTAGAAATATGATATTGATCAATCCAATAATTTACACGCTAAATATCACTTTAAGGTGTAGGTTTCCGATAATATTTTCAATTTAAAGGTCAAGTTATATCAAATATTTGTCAATGTATAGTACAAAGTGAAATAATCCAAACTTTGTAGTCTATTTGTGAAGGATTTATTTTACCAGTATAGCTTGTTTATTAAAATATATTAATAGAGAGACTGGGCAAGTATCGGTAACGTATTAGTATGTCAAGTAAAAAGTTCAACTTTTTACCTAAAGCATTTTTAAAACTATTTATTATAGTTATAATAACGCTAGAAAATAATACTATTTGTTTTTGTACTAAAGAGGAATTGAGGTAGAATATTTAATTATTTAGAAGGGAGAAAAAAGGCAGTTGGTATTGAAAATATATACTAGTTATATTTTAACTATCATATCAGTACTATAACACCTATAAAAAGTGACGGCTATAGTACATTTTATGGCTTATGAATAAATGAAAGTAGTTTTAGTAAGTTTTATAACTGTCAGATAGCATAGGTGGAAATCCTAATGTAAAACATTAGCTAGAAAATTCGATCAGATACACTTGAGGCAGATTTGTTCCTTCCATTGGCAGCTTTTCATAATCTCTCTGGGCAAATTGTGGTGCGTTTCCTTGAAATGCACCCTGCTCGTTCTGCATTATTAAGAAAGACAGCTCGAGCGAGAGGAAAGACGTGTAGATTTTTTTTTAAATATGGAAAAACAACAATAACTAGGCCTATAGACTATAACTTAATTTGGGTTTTTCTAACCACACGGATGGGCACGTAGACATAGGCGTCAGTCTCGTCGACTGGTCTTTCAGGAACGAAGAGGCCTGAGTTAGTATCCCAGCCAGATGTACTGAGATTATTTATTATTTAAAATATCCCATTTTTCTTCCACCAAAATGTGGGTACATTTTGTCTAAATTATAGCTTTATCATCCCTACCCCATTAGTGTCTAGTTCCAATTTTCATATGAAGAGTCTTATTTGACAGTTATAATAAGCTACTAAATCTGCTTTCAAGTATTCATTCGTCAAGTCATATAACTTTTGATAGATATTATCAATAACTATAAAATAACACTAATAATTAACATAGTAAAATACTATTAATTTCTTTGGAAAAATAATACGTTTTGTATTTTCTATAAGGTTTTTCCTAATAAAAAGTGGAGTGGTGTAAAGAAGTGGAGCGCGCAAATGTTTTTTCTCATTTATCTGTGTTGATGCTTTTAGCAGTTTGTTAGTACAAATGGATTATTACTGGGGGGAAAAAAACCCATGAATTGCTTTTTGCTGAACAAAATTAATATATAAATAATGTGTTCAATTTAATTCTTCCCCGTAGTTGAAACCAGATATAGTATACTTTTACAGAACTAGAAATCCCTTCGTGCTGCTTTGTCCAATGGTTTTTAATTCAATATCCCCATAAAAATATATTTTAAAATTATTTATTGTTCAATATGTCATTTACAAGTAAAAAAGGCTCGATAGAGGGGGACTGAACTTAAAAGGTCACTCTGGCTGGATTTTATTAAAAGTAGAATTAACGACGCCATTTTAAAAGTTATATGTTCTGAAATCCGGTGTTAGAGAATAAAAATGTTACGGAGAGTAGTTAGACTAGCTACAGTATTAACATCAAAATAGTGGAAATAACTCTTCTAAGCTTATAAGAGTAATTAACTATTACAACACACCTCGGTGGCCGCATGGTCTAGCGCGTTATTCTCGCAGTAGATTAGACTGCCTATGACGGGAAAATCAAGGCTCGAATCTCGGCTGGATGTACTTAGGGTGATTTTCCACTCTCCATCCACCCAAATGAGAGTACACTTCCTATAAATTTGACCTTCCTAATCCCTAAAACTACTAGAGTAATCAGTACATAAGCGTACAACCCGAATGATTAGTAAGATGCGGTGATAAGAAACTATTACATTTGTATTAGTTTAGATTGTTTTATTAAGTCAGCCATATTCGTTGCTAAGTGGTGGAGAGCCGGGTTCGATCTAGGTCTGTCGTAACTTCATATGCCTTATAATCTAACTTTAGAAGTCCTAGGACAGGCACAACAACTAGTCCCCGGCCGTTAATTCATCACTGTGAAAGGGTAAGCCCACATTTTTCGGCCATGCCGGGAATCGAACCTGGGACCTTTAGCTCAGTAGATAAACACGCTATCGACTGAGTTAAGGTGTTGGACTGTATAACCTGATATCCAATCAAACAGTATTATTCTTGATAAGAGCTGGGCGTGCAATGCTATAGCACGGTGTGAAATATTACAGCTGGGTGTGCAAAGTTTTATTTAAGTGTGTAGTGCTACAGATAGGTAGGTAATATTACAATTAGGTGTGCAGTCTTGTATTTAAGTGTGTAGTGCTACAGATAGGTAGGTAATATTACAATTGGGTGTGTAGTATTGTATTTAAGTGTGTAGTGCTACAGGTAGGTAGGCAATATCACAGCTGGGTTTGTAATAATAAAACTAAGAGTGTACTGATACAGTTGTGCAAACTACACATAACTGATTAAAATAGACGAAAAATAAATCCTACAAATACAATTTTAAAAACAGAATTTTACATTCAAGTAGACGATTTGTCTAGAACTTCAAATTAATTGACTTATTTAATTAATATATACTCATTTCGGTGGTCACATGGTCTAAGGCGTCACTCTATCAAAAGACTGGACTGCTGATGATGGGGAGACTGGGGTTCGAATTCCGATTGGATGTGCTGAGTTTTTTCCTAATTGTTTTCTCCCTCTCCCTCTACGCAAATACGGGTAAATTTCCTCTAAATTCACACTTTCCTATCCCTAAAACATGAGCTTAACTGCCCGAACGGGTAATAAAACGCGATACTAATAATAAACTATATAAATATAAACTAGCTCTGCTAACACTGGCAACACTACACGATATACAATTGATATGTATGTATAAAAACGAAAGGGAGGTGGAAAGAACCAAATATATGAAGGGTGGTAAAAAGATTAAAGCCACAATAAACCTTGATTTGGGTAGAAAGCCCCCTTTTGACCACCAGCATTGAAAGTCACTAGAACTTGGTATTTTGGAAACATATCCTATTTGGTTTATTAATTATAAAGTTCGTCTAAAACTTATCAATAGCTTCCGATAATACTTCCTTATGCAGTAATGTATAATTTCTCTTTCTACGATTAATTAAAAGTACTAAAAATATTATTTATTATTATTATTATTATTATTATTATTATTATTATTATTATTATTATTATTATTATTATTATTAGATGTTCTGTCTTACGATAGTTCCATTACTTTAGTCAGTGAGCCTTGACTGTCAATGCACCCTGTCCTCTGCCTCCTCCTTCAGCTCGAAGAATATTCTTCTTTCCTTCAAATCACCCAATATTTGACTCCTTCCTCCTAATCTCCTCTTTCCCTCAACCTTTCCTTCTTTGACGTCCTGCGGAAGACAGTTCCTCCTAAGGATTTGTCCAATCCAGTTTGTTTTGCACCGAAGAATCACCTCCAAAATGGTTCTCATTTCACCCACTCTTCTTAGAACTTCTTCATTTATCACCCTGTCTGTACATCTGATCTTCTCAAGTCTTCTACAATTTTCAAAGCTCTCCAAGTATTTATTTTCCCATCTTTCTAAGAGTCAAAGTTTCTCCTCAAACTACAGTGCGATGCTCCAAATGTAGTATTTCCATCAGTCTCTTCCTCAGTTCGCAACTCAACTTTCTGGTCAGCATTAACCTCTTCTTGTTGAAACCTTCCTTGGCCATGGAGATCCTCGACCTAATTTCCTTGGTGCAGTAGGCATTATTTGTCAGCAGACTTCTCAGGTACTTGAAATGCTCTATATTTTCCAACTCCTGGTTTCCAATTTTGATTTTCAGCGGCTCTTCATGTATTAACATAATGTAAGTACAATTGTATTATTTTTATTTACACTATTGTTTGAGTTTCCATGTTCAAATAAGAGGCTTCATATTAAAATCAAACTTTTGCTTCTCGTACTAGGTGAAGTATTTCTCCCTCGTACCT
Source organism: Timema bartmani (assembly GCA_902151455.1). NCBI lineage: Eukaryota > Metazoa > Arthropoda > Insecta > Phasmatodea > Timematidae > Timema > Timema bartmani. The sequence continues at coordinate 389,935 of CABFWB010000156.1, read as the reverse complement.
CTATCACGAGACCGGTCTCAGCGTCTTCAAATGATAGGAGAAAATCGAAGCCCTTCTGTTAAAGACAAAGTCATGAAGCCCCTTAGGAAGGGTGGGAGGAAGGGGCTGCCAACTCCGCTTCGATAAGCCACAGCCTTCTGATTGGTCTCTCTGGCTTCGTTCTGCCCGCAGTATGAAGTAGAGCTCTGATCAAGAAGGGAACGTGTGTGTGACTTAATCCTGGTTTGTGACGTTATTATTTTATTATTTTGCTGATTGCAGAATTAATAGCTTTATTATCAGTGGGATTTATACTCTAATTTTCTTACGAATGGACATATTTTATTTTTATTTTTTTCCTTTGCCCCATCTTACTACCTGTTTAGGTTATATGTACAAATTATAATTACTTTAATGTGGTAGGGATGAGGAAGGAAACACCTTGGGTTATATACTAGCATTTGCGTGGAAGGAAAGCGGGAAACCATTCATGGGAAAACCATCCTCATTAGGTACCCAACTGGGATTCGAACCTTGATCTCCCTATCTACATCAGGACAGTGTGAAATGAGAGTGACGTCTTAGACGATTTGGGTAATGAAGCGTGTAATGGACATTATTTGATAGCTAGAAAAGTTACTAGATCTACTTACACGCATTCATACATCAATTCATGTGATCTAAATTTGTCATTTTTGATAGATTAATAATATTAAAAATGTAGTAAAATGTTATCAATGTTGACAGCAAAAAAAATATATTTTTTAAAATTTCTTTTTTACTTCTTACTGATTAAACCCTGCTTTTTTTTAAATATGAAGCCAACTTTCGACAAACATTGATTGAAAGTTACTAAAATTTGGCATTCTAGAAATGTGTCTTGTTTGATTTACTAATTGTAAAATTAATCTAAAGGTTATCAAAAGCTTTCAATAACAGGCCTACTTCCTGATGAAGTAGTATATAATTTCGATTTAAATTATCAATCAAACGGATTAAGAATCTAAACACAATTGGACTAATTTATTTCCGCCATTGTGGTAACGTGAGTTTACAGTTTTCAATAACGGACTTCCTTTGAAAATCAGACTGTAAGTTTGAGCCGAAAGGATCTATTGAAGATTTACCTCTATGTCAATGTCCTTATTTTCACGCAGTTGCGTCCTTCGACCGGCTAGGAGACAAAAAGGACCATGAAGGCTGTGTTTTAGTGAACAGGGAATTAGGGTCAGACGCGATCAAGAAGAGAGTCAGATAATCTTGTGATGAGACTGTTAAAGCTCACTTTCAATGAGTCTCCTTGATTAAAAGCGGAGTCCGTAGCTCTACAAGCCGTTCGTTAAATTAGCAAACGTCCTTGCCGTGTGTGTGAGAGTACTTCTAATGGAAGGGATTGCGAATTTAGATCCTTGTTTTTTTAAACAGTTTTCATGGCAAAAAAAAAACTTTTTTGACACAGATAAATAAAATATTGCTTCAATGAATAGGTTTAGTTTAATTTTCTACCCATAGTAATATTCAACGTCCTTGAATATCTATCATGAGTAAAGGAGGCCGTTCTTAATTTACATAAGGTTTTTTTTTAAAGATTTTCGAGCCCCTCCCCTCCCCCTACGTAAGGGATCATAACATTTACGGTCGCCCACCCACTTCCCCACTAATCTTATATAATTTTTGTTTTACGATTTGTTAAATTATTTTAATCGTTTAGTTAGGATTGCTAATAAAGCGACTAAGAAATTTTAAAATACTTTAATTTCAGTAAGTAAATGAAATATAAGTGAAATTTTATAGCTAATATACAGTATTTTCTGACTAAAAAACATAGTTTTTGTTTAATCATAAACATTGAGGGAAAAAACCTTACATAAGATAGATTATGACCCCCTACCCCCTTGTAAAAAACGTAAGAAAATACTGACACCCCCACCTACCCCTAAATCATAACATAATTTAAGGACGAACCCTAGTGGCATTTGATGAAACTTTTTAATTGATTAAGAAAAGTCCTGTTAAAAAAAATTGTATCGCCGCGTCTTATTATACATTAGTATTTTACCCCTGCAAACTCAAAAACGTAGGTTTTAAATCTCTGTCTTTTACGCATATGTATTAATTACGATCGTGGGATTTTAGCCGCAGTTGCGTGAAAGGACAGTAGAAAACCATTTAGAAACGCCAAAAGTAGTGTAAAGATTTGTAAAGAGTATATTAAATTAGATAATTTATATAAAATATGTATTAATTGCATAGTTGTTCAGCATTTAAATTAAATACATCTGTCACAGAACACAATATTCATCAACTGACTAGATATTAACACAATATCGACCGAAAACCTAAAATAATTTCGATGTTTTACAAGTGCGTGTTTCAAAACTCCTTCGATAATTTTGGCATACCTTGTATGAACCACCATAAACCAAGACTGGCCTATAAAATGGACAGGTTTATGACTGTGTTTGGACTCGAACTTCCAACCTTGAGAGATAGAGTAATCACTTGTACAATGCGAGCCATGGTAAAGTCTACCCAAACAAAACCATGTGTCACGTGGTGTTTTTTTCTCACTTGAAAGTAGGTCACAGTTATTTTGTAAAAGATGAAGTATCTCCTTCTCTCTCAATGCCTTTTCCTCGTTTAGGTTTAATGCCCTCTATCGCATTGTGGGAGTCTATTAACCTGCGTCCTATCGGATAAATGTCACAACTAGAGTCAACAGAAATATAAATTGTCTTATTGATCCCACTCCAGGAAATACATGTTATACACGGTATTTCTTTTTATGCTATAACATATTTTTCTCTTCTTGTATTAAATATTATTTGGGAGAGATTACTTATCTCTCTTTTTTAATAGATTCAGTGAAATTTATAATTTTATACTACACAAATAAACATATATTTAAATACATGGGGATGTACTCGAATTGACAATGGGTACGTGGTAGAGATTGAAGCTTTTGTTTGATTTTATACATCATTTGGGAATGTTTCTTCAAATCACATTGAGAGTAATAAAAAAGGGTATAATGGATTAAATAGCTAAGCTCTTGTATTTGTTAGTTACGGCTGTAGCCGCATCTAATATCATATTCTTTAAATTGAAAAATGACACCTGGACATGGGAATCGAACTCAGGACCCCGTGCCCAGGGACGGGACTATTCGTGGATATCTTAGTGGTAAAAGCATTAGCGTACTAATCCAAAGTACCCGGGTTCGATTCTCATGTCCAGGTGTCATTTTTCAATTTATAGAAAAAAAGGGTATAGTTTGAAATGTGTATGACAAATAAGGTTTTTCATCAGAAAATCTTTTTTAAATATTTAAAAAGATACTAGTCGTACTCAAGCAAAAATCGCCGAGGTCAATTTTCTTATCTTGCCCAAAACAGCAATAAAGGTTGAGTTAATATTCATGCATAACGCATAACGCATAACTAATAGCACATCGTGCGCAAAAAGTAAATAAAAGCACATTATTTTCAATGATGGCATTTCATTGTCGATACATAGTACACAACGCATAAAGTTGATTTAAATTAATTAAATCCCGGCCTAAGTTCAGACATTTTGTGATTTCTTACGCAAATCTACGGCTTGAGACAATTTTCAGAGACCTAAACCACATTTTTTATTACATTGGAAATCCTGCCTTGATAGCGTCCATCTATTCTCTGATTAAGGCGGCCGCCTCGGCCAGCGAGAAAGTATCAATCGCTGTCAGGCCACACGGCTTAAAACACAATGGTATGTGTCGTTTTATGGAACTACGGCTCTATTCTGTCTATTATACTCCTTTTCGCCTTTCACCTACAACCACCCTTTGTAATGTCAATAAGAAATAGGGGAATAAAAGTAGGAAACTTCTTATCTCAAGATAATCCTACCATCTGGGGATAATGGAATTCGCCTTAATGGTGCCCCCACCTCAGAAATGAATTGTTCCTCCATACGCCAGGAGAGCAGAGGTAAGATAAGGTCGAATGGCCAAGATCCGGAGCATTCGCCCCAACCAGTTCTCAAATATCTTAAAAGGTTCTGTTGTGCACCAATCAAAAAACTATGGTATTTTGTTAAAAGACGGCTAGAACAGTCCTTTTTCATCGAGACTAATCTCGTAGCTCCGTAAACTTGATTAAAAAGAGCTAATGTTCCATTTTAACACATTTCTTTCTATTAATAAAATTCAAACCATAGGGTTGTTAAGGAAAAAGAGCCTTTTTTAGAATATTTCAATTTTGTTTTGGCGTGAACGATTTTTTGAAATAACGCATCGTAGAATAAAATATTGTGTTGAAGTTGAACGTCTGCGAGGAAATTTCTCGCCCCTTGGTGTAAATTATGTCTAGATGAAGGCTTTGCTATAGCAAATGTGTAAGCTTTGATCTGCTAACTCTCAAACCCCCAGACTCAAACTTTAAATATGAGAGCAGAATGGCACTGAAAACGGGAAGATGCCTGGTTAGATCAGTGGTAAAGCATTGGTGCATTAAGCCAAAGGTCCTGGTTTTGATTCCAGATTCCAAGTGTATTTTTTCAATCTATTTGAATAAAATTCAGATAAGGCTGATTCCGGTAATTTTAATCATTCTTCCCCCAAGCGAAATTAAAAATTGTTCGATCCAGAGTCTACTACTCATGACCCCCAGGCTAAGATGACGTAAAAATAAATAAAACATGTAATATACCAAGTTTTCTTGTAGGTGACGGCAAAGTCAGCCTTATTACACGTCTATGTCCCGGGGAAGTTGGGCGGGACGCCTGCCCTCCAGGCGGACAAACTGGCTCGTTTGTCGGCCGGCCTCTCGAAACTCACTAGTAATGAGCTTCCTACGTTGCTCAAGAAGTCACTCAGATGATGATGATGATAGCGTTTCCTACTTTCCTATTCGCCAGTACGGAGACAGTTCTCAACCAGTGGGTTATCGGCAGGAGCACAGGCGGGTCGTTAAGGAAACTAGACCAATCCTTTTTTTTAAAGGACGTTACCTACCTGTGACGTCATGGACGGTCCAGATGGGATTTACCATGGTAATGAATTTATGTTTTATTCAGCGAGTTGTAAAGATATATAACGTTGAAACAAAAACCATGAATTCTTAAATAATTCTAAAAATAGTCCTACAGTGTCACAAAATTATTATTTTTATCTTTAAGTAGTTTTTTTGTAAACGTATTTTTTTTATAAACCCTCTACAAATTAACGACGTTGCCTATCTGTGACGTCAGAGCAAAACAAGATAGGATTTCCGATGTTAATGTTTTTCCTTTCTATTCAGTGAGTTTTAAAGATAGAACATTAAAACAAAAACCATAAACTCTGCAATAATTTAAAAAATAGTCCTACATCATTTTAAATATTTTTTTATCTGAAAGTATTTTTTTGTAAACATTTTTTTTAAATTGTCTACAGCTTAGGCTATTTTATTTATTCACAGAAAGGGCACATAGCCATCCATATCCCTGCTATAATATAGATTAAAAAAGTCCGTGGAGCCATATATCTATCTAGAATAGGAAACGATAAAAATGGAAGACAGTGCTCAATGCTGTCCAGGGGCTAATAGTGGAGTGGGGCTCTCTACTTTACAGCGAAAGAGGGGAAGGATCCTTAGAGGGCAGACGAGCTACCTTACAGGGTGAACGTTTCATTTTGTTTCGTGTTTTGGCTTCAAGAGTGATAGTGCTTAGTGTACTGTTAGTTGAAATGGTGAAACATCAAAACCCAAAGAGGAACCTTTGTTTATCAAGTAAGCGACGGTCTGTAAGAAGAGCAACTGCTCGAATAATACATTTTATATTGTACTTAGAATTACGTACTTATTTTAAAGTTTATAAACAGTACACTCATTGATTTAAGTTTACTGATACAGATTAGGGGGTTTTCAGGTATTACGTAAGCACATTTTTGGCTATTTTGGACACCCTGTCCCCAATGTAAGCAAACAAAAGCTAGCACTTGACCCCCCTCTCTTGCTTACGTAATATTTGTTGACTTATTTTGTTATCTGTTCACAGGAAAAAAACATTATTGTCCATGGAATTTATAAATCGCTGGTAGTTATTAACATAAAGGTGTAAATAATGGCGTGAAATAATTCAGAATAAACATTGTTGCACAACGAATTTAAATTTATGGTATTAAAATGTTAATTAAATTAATATCTGTATCTCTCTGTCTTAAGTAAGCATTGGTCTGACCCCTCCTCCCCCCAAAGGTTCTTACGTAGAATACTTGAACGCCCCCTAGATAAGATTATTTGTAAGCTACAATATTTTTTATTGCGTGGAATTACCTAAGCTACAAGATAAAAACATTTCCCGGTAAGCTAGAAAAGTTTGTAAAGGCAGGCGAAAAAACCTAATTAAGTAAACGAATAAAAAAAACTAGCGCATAACTTCTGGCTACGTAACAATTAAAATAAACCACTTCTCGTGACACAACTCAGTGAACCGTGGTGCTACTTTTTTCAATTTTTCTAAGTGTTTTTTTTTTCCTCCCTCGGTTCTTTGGTTAAACTTTGAAACTCTTTAGTCCAACATTTGTCTACAATAATTTATATTATTTAGTTTCACTTACATTATTTTTAGTTCTTTGGTGGAGGCTCTGGAATTTCTTTGAAAACGTACGGGGAGTGAGGGTGCTCAACTCGGGAAATATTAAACCCTGGATGACCCTAGAATATGTTTGAAATATTGAAGTGGTTATTATTTATGCGCTATACTTTTATCTTTTTTTTAAATCTCCGAGTCTTACTACCTGTTCAGAATATAAGCAGGTATTTTTATCAATGGCGTTCTTGGCCATAATGTTATATTATTTAGTTTCACTTACATTATTTTTAGTTCTTAGGTGGAGGCTCTGGAATCTTTTTGAAAACGTACGGGGAGTGGGGGTGCTCAACTTGAGAAATATTAAACCCTGGATGACCCTAGAATATATTTGAAATATTGAAGTGGTTATTATTTATACGCTATACTTTTATCTTTTTTTTATCACCGAGTCTTACTACCTGTTCAGAATAGAAGCTGGTATTTTTATTCATGGCGTTCTTGGCCATAATGTACAGTACAATAAGAACATGGTATGAAGTGCAACAAGGGATATTTTAAATCAAATATAATTTAATAATTTAGTAACTGGCACGGAGATTAGAATGTAAAGATTTTTCACAGTATCCCTATCCCCCCTTAGCCACCCTTCACTATTTCGTGTCAATGCCTGCGAGGGCTTTCATTAATTAGTCAAACCTTCTCAAACTTTAAATACTGATTATGCTACTGATGTAAACACTGAACACAAAATAAATGTTGTATGACAAAAGCTCCTAAAGTCTTAGGTTAACCTACCAATCATAATACTAGTTGGCCTTACAAGAATATTTTTTTGAGTTTAAATACATGTTGATTAATTATTTTTTCTATTCAGAAAACCATAAATCTATTTTAATAATAAATTATACCATGTTTTAATCACCACACCTAGTTACAAAACATCCTATTTTGTGTATGAATACAACAAAGCAAACCCAGTAGTTTTTAAAACTGCAAGATAGGGCTCCGGGAGCTCTTTGGAAGTGGGAAAGGGGGCTCAACTAATAGGTTGGTCTGAGGGTCCTTCCACGGTAACATTTTAAACCCTGGATGGCTATTTAAGTTATTTAAAAGTGATTAATTTTTCATGGGTAGTACTTTTTTTTATGCTTTTCTATCTCGTAAAGATGATGAATTATAAAATACAATTTTTCTCACGGTTAACAATCATTAAACGTTAGGCTCTATTTTTATTGTATTGGTAAATATATTCGTAGAACATTATTTGTATTGTATAAGAAGGGGAGGGGGGGGAGTCAATTTAATTTTTTTAAAGGAGCTCGGAGGCGCTTTCCCAGAAATGTTACTAACCTGGTTCTCACCTGGAAATTTTTGAAAATTAGAGTCCTCTAAAAACTATTTTAAGTGGTCATCCCTCGGCAAGTTTTTGAAAATTGGATTCCTCTAGAGTCTAGACCCTATTTGGATATGATATTTTGCAGAATTTATTTTTGAAAATAAAATTTCCCTGAAGCTATTTGGTGTGATCTTCTACAGGCAATTTGAAAATTAGATGCCTCTAGAAGCTATTTGGAGTGGGCCTCTACTGGCAACTTTTTGAAAATTTGATTGCCTTAAAAACTATCTAGAATCGTTCCCGATTTCAGACACGCTACCAACTGAGCTAAGGTGTCTGACAATTAATAATTAGAAATGATTATAAAAGTAATGATTTAAAAACTTCAATAAATTTATATCCATAAATCATGACTTGACAGCATCGAAGCTTTCAAGAATTTCCAAGGTTTTGGGGCCAATTAATGATCATTATTCAAGCTATTAAAATTAAAGGTTGCTACTATACAGTCAGCTGATTTACAAGATCTAAGCTCCCACAGTATTAAAGGAATATATTGTGTCCAGTATAATTTTGTGAAGAAATAAAAGATTGTAGATATGGGCCTATATAATTCTAAACTTTTAAAGATAGTTTTGTTTGTTTCGCCATTTCTATTGGGAATAGGTGGCCTATTTTTTCTAACTTATTTTTATTTATTCATTTCAGGAGATAGATCCAGGCTTAGATGGACATGATAACTATTTGCCTCAACTTCCTCCTGGGCCGACTCAGCAAAAGTTCAATCAACTAAGAGATCCTCCCAGAAGAGGCATAATCGAGCCTGTCACAGAAGAAAAGACGCAGGAACCCGTTCCTCAAACACAGAAAGACGAAAGGTTTGAGATGTAGATAAATTCACTAAAACTTTATCATGAACTATTTAATTTAATTTATTTAGGGTATTAAGTGTGCACTTTCTGAACCGAGCTTTGATCTATAACCAACACAATACTCACTCCTCAACCGTTAATTCAACAATGTTAGAGGGGAAACTCACATTTCACAAATTATACATTTTTCAATCACGACGGGAATCGAACAGACGGGACCCTCAGCTCAGTAGACAGACACGCTACCAGCTGAACTAAGGTGACGGACATCATCAACTAATTCATGATAAAAAAATTCCCAAAATAAGCCCCCCTTAAAAGGTTTTTGGTTACACTTTTATTTAATCTCAAGGGATGTTTTAAAGAAAACTAGTTTTGACTTCGGTGTGTCTAATTTTGTAACTGACACACATATGAGTTTTCCCAACATTGGTGAAAAGCTACCAGGAAGTGCAACCAATTAAAAACACACACACACACAGGACGTGTCAATAAACGAGGATTGTTGGGTGCCTCAAACCATATAGGTCGCCCCCGCCTATCATGTCCATAGCAAGGATATTTTTTACGAGGAGGGGAGGTTATTAGAAGGTGAGTTGATGTCCTATCTACTTTGCTGTAACTCAACACACTTTCTACTCCACTCCACCTTCTGTTTCGCTCAGTCTCGTTCTTGCACACGGGCCTTTAAGAATTTAGGAAAATTATAGAGTTGGGTGTGAGGGGAAGTGAGAGAGATGGATTAAAAATAAAATTACAGTCCAATTTTCATATCAAGAAAATTAGAAAAATTACTATCCACTTTAATATATTCACTCGTCAAGTCATGTGATCTGCAGCTGTCACTTTTGATAGATATAATCAATATCTATAAAATAACAATAATATGGTTAAAGGTTATCAATGCTGGCTGCAAAAAAAAAGTTTGTATTTCTTGAAAAGCTCTTCCTATGAAAATTGGGGCATATTTCAAATTGTGAACAAATCCATAGAAGCAAGATTTTAATTTTTTCCCAAATCGTCAAAAAGATTATAGTCTAAGCAATAATAAAGCTATTTTACAGTACAAATCTATGACACCCCCTAGACAACATTGTTGCCAGATTTCCCTCAATAGCCATAATTATATTAGTATTGTCATTTCAAGGGCGAGAGGGGGGGTTAAAACCTCCTCTTCATCCCCTCATGTATACAGCCATAATATAAACCCTTAACTCGTAACAGTTTAGAAAATTGACACTTTCTGACAAACTGTTTTTTAAGAAATATGTGGCCAAATTTACCTTGTTCAATTAATCATTGTGATAGAGTGAGTCACGATTTCACCTTTGATACATTTATAGTCCGTGCTGAGAATCGAACCAGAGATATTTAAAATATATGTCTTACATACTTAGCTTAAGGTTCTGTAAATTGAAAAATGACACCTGGACACGGGAATCGAACCCGGGACCTCTGGCTTAGTACGCCAATGCTTTAACCACTGAGCTATCCAGGATTCGAATCCATAAAGCATTGGCGTACTAAGCCAGAGGTCCCGGGTTCGATTCCCGTGTCCAGGTGTCATTTTTCAATTTACAGAATATGATATCTAGTGGAGTAATTCCCTACTAATAAGCATAAATAATAGCTCCGGCTATTAATTCTTAATTAGCTTAAGGTGCAGCGCGGTCTTTAAGATAAAATACACTCAAATTTACATTTTAAAAATGAGAGGTTATTTAAACAGATACATCCGAAGATGTGATTTAGTTTGCTTGATGAATGATATTGTTTGACCCATTCAGGACCGAGGAGTTTCTGAAGATGGCCATTTTGGAAAACGACTTTTTGAACAAATTGGAGGATAAGAAGATAGCCATGTTGGTAAGGTTCATGTACAGCCAAGAAGTGGACCAAGGAACATTCATCATCAAAGAGGGAGAGCAAGGTATGTTCATCATCAAAGAGGGATGAGCAAGGTATGTTCATCATCAAAGAGGGAGAACAAGGTATGTTCATCATCAAAGAGGGAGAACAAAGCATGTTCATCATTAAAGAGGGAGAGCAAGGTATGTTCATCATCAAAATGGGAGAACAAGGTATGTTTATCATCAAAGAGGGAGAGCAAGGTATGTTCATCATCAAAGAGGGAGAACAAAGCATGTTCATCATCCTTGTTCATTACTTGAAAGTGTTTATTTGTGTCGACAGGTGATCACCTGTATGTGTCCGCCGAGGGACAGTTCGAGGTACATAAACAAGGAAATGTCTTGGGAAGTTTCGGATCGGGCCGAGTGTTCGGGGAACTCGCCCTCCTCTACAAAGTGAAGAGGAATGCTTCCATCCGAGGTAAAACATTCCTAATGGAAAAAAAGAACTGTCAATTAGATCAAGTGCCGCAATGAAAACAATCACCTCTTTGGGTTGGAGGCAGGATGGAGGTAGGTGCGTTAGAGGCAAGATAGTGGTGGGTGGGTTGGAAGTAGGATAGATGTGGGTGTTGGAGGCAGGACAGGGGTGGGTGGGTTGGAGGTAGGGTAGAGGTGGGTGTTGGAGGCAGGACAGTGGTGGGTGGGTTGGAGGTAGGATAGAGGTAGGTGGGTTGGAGGCAGGACAGTGGTGGGTGGGTTGGAGGTAGGATAGAGGTTGATGTTGGAGGCAGGATGGAGGTGGGTGGGTTGGAGGCAGGATGAAGGTGGGTAGGTTGAAGTCAGGATAAAGGTGGGTAGGTTGAAGTCAGGATGAAGGTGGGTGTTGAAGGCATGGTGAAGGTGGGTGGGTTGGAGGCGTGGTGGAGGTGGGTGGGTTGGAGGCATGGTGGAGGTGGGTGGGTTGGAGGCAGGATGAAGGTGGGTAGGTTGAAATCAGGATGAAGGTGGGTGTTGAAGGCATGATGAAGGTGGGTGGTTTGTAGGCGTGGTGGAGGTGGGTGGGTTGGAGGCAGGATGAAGTTGAGTGGGTTGACTTTGTATTCTGGAAATAATTAGGGTACATTATAATAGACCATGTCACCCTGAGCTACACTCAAATTTTCAAAGGAAGGCGGTTTTATCTAACAGCTAGGAAAAGTTACTTGATCTAATTTCACGCATTCATACATAAAGTCACGTGATATGAAAATGTCGCTTTTTATAGATAGTATCAATACACATACAATAACAATTATAATATAGTAAAATGTTATCAATGTTGACAGCAAAAATAATATATATACTTATATTTTGTAAAAGTCCTTTATTCTGTACTGTTAGTCGCCTTGTGTGGTTGGTTTCAGCAACCACCCGGGCCAAGGTGTGGGTCCTGAACAGAGAAGTGTTCAAACAAGTCATCATATCGTCCAGTATCCAGGAGACCAAGGAGAAGATCAAGTATCTGCGCAGTGTACCGCTACCGATACTCAAACAGCTGAGTGACGATAATCTTGCGGAGATGGCCAACTTTCTTGTAGTGGTGAGTGGCTCCTCCCATTTTCAAGGATGTAGCTATCCGATTGGATGACAGGTAAGTGGGGGGAGGGGGTTACACTCTCTTCTCTGGAATAATGGGGTGGATCTTAGTAAAAAGTACCACCGATACAATGAATGAATCATAGTTTTTGACCTCCAGTGTTTCTCAAAGTTTTGGTGATGGAGAGATCACCAAAAGGAAGCTATGCTCGCTGGGAGACCACCGGGGCCCTCTGTGAAAGGGCGGAGATGGCAAGGCAGGGTTGAAAGTTATGTAGAAAAAACATTATTTTTACCTAATTCCACTTTACACTATATATAAAAGACAAATATTTATATATTAACTACAATGTTGAAAAAATATCATATAATTAGATTGAATTAGTGAGCAATATTTTTTTTGAACTTTCTTAACAGTCTAAACTTCCTCATTTTTGATAAATAATTGTTCAAAAAATTTGTTGACTTAGGTTGGCACTAATTTCCTTTTCTATATAGCTTGTGTCTACCAAGAAAAGAAATACATTAGTATGGCTAATTCATATTTAATCTTTGTAAGACGTCTGGTTCGAGTAGTATTACCTACCTTAGTTAAGTGTTATCCGTGTGATAAGACAGGGTCTTAAGACGTCTGGTTCGAGTAGTATTACCTACCTTAGTTAAGTGTTATCTGTGCGGTAACACAGGCTCTTAAGACGTCTGGTTCGAGTAGTATTACCTACCTTAGTTAAGTGTTATCTGTGCGGTAAGACAGGCTCTTAAGACGTCTGGTTCAAGTTGTATTACCTACCTTAGTTAAGTGTTATCTGTGGGGTGAGACAGGCTCTTAAGACGTCTACTCCAATTCTGGTGATGCAGAAATTGTACTCTTCGTGCCATTAGGGAGACATCCAGAGTTTCCTCCTATTGCAGTCTCAGGCACCAATGACCCCTCACTAACATAATAATTCATTAAAAAACAAATATTGTGCATCAATAATAATATAAATAATTATCTTTGATAAAACTTGTGTTCTATGTATATTTATTATGTGTCTGTTGTTAGAAACTTTACGCCACCGGTACAAAGATCGTGGAACAAGATGAGAACGGTGATGAGTTCTTCATCATCAGTGGAGGTAGCGTCAGGATAACTAAACGAGTACCAGGTAATTATCACAAATTAAGGAAATTAAACAAATAAATCAAATTGAAATTATCATCACGTTATAAGAAATTAAGCTTTAAGTTTATAGAATCCAATAATATCTATACAAATAGTCGATTTGACTTAGGAATAATCAATAAGGAGATAATGTGTTATTAATTATTATTGATCTTAGGAGTGGCATGGCAGGTATAGTACTTACTACCTTTGCTTTCAATATTTTTCCCAATCAACAAATACAAGCCTCATTACCTGTCCCAATCAACCATTACGAGCCTCATTACCTTTCCTAATCAACGAATACAAGCCTCATTACCTGTCCCAATCAACGAATACAAGCCTCATTACCTGTCCCAATCAACCATTACGAGCCTCATTACCTTTCCCAATCAACCAATACAAGCCTCATTACCTGTCCCAATCAACGAATACAAGCCTCATTACCTGTCCCAATCAACCATTACGAGCCTCATTACCTTTCCCAATCAACCAATACAAGCCTCATTACCTGTCCCAATCAACGAATACAAGCCTCATTACCTGTCCCAATCAACCATTACGAGCCTCATTACCTTTCCCAATCAACCAATACAAGCCTCATTACCTGTCCCAATCAACGAATACAAGCCTCATTACCTGTCCCAATCAACGAATACAAGCCTCATTACCTGTCCCAATCAACGAATACAAGCCTCATTACCTGTCCCAATCAACGAATACAAGCCTCATTACCTGTCCCAATCAACGAATACAAGCCTCATTACCTGTCCCAATCAACGAATACAAGCCTCATTACCTGTCCCAATCAACGAATACAAGCCTCATTACCTGTCCCAATCAACGAATACAAGCCTCATTACCTGTCCCAATCAACGAATACAAGCCTCATTACCTGTCCCAATCAACGAATACAAGCCTCATTACCTGTCCCAATCAACGAATACAAGCCTCATTACCTGTCCCAATCAACGAATACAAGCCTCATTACCTGTCCCAATCAACGAATACAAGCCTCATTACCTGTCCCAATCAACGAATACAAGCCTCATTACCTGTCCCAATCAACGAATACAAGCCTCATTACCTGTCCCAATCAACGAATACAAGCCTCATTACCTGTCCCAATCAACGAATACAAGCCTCATTACCTGTCCCAATCAACGAATACAAGCCTCATTACCTGTCCCAATCAACGAATACAAGCCTCATTACCTGTCCCAATCAACGAATACAAGCCTCATTACCTGTCCCAATCAACGAATACAAGCCTCATTACCTGTCCCAATCAACGAATACAAGCCTCATTACCTGTCCCAATCAACGAATACAAGCCTCATTACCTGTCCCAATCAACGAATACAAGCCTCATTACCTGTCCCAATCAACGAATACAAGCCTCATTACCTGTCCCAATCAACGAATACAAGCCTCATTACCTGTCCCAATCAACGAATACAAGCCTCATTACCTGTCCCAATCAACGAATACAAGCCTCATTACCTGTCCCAATCAACGAATACAAGCCTCATTACCTGTCCCAATCAACGAATACAAGCCTCATTACCTGTCCCAATCAACGAATACAAGCCTCATTACCTGTCCCAATCAACGAATACAAGCCTCATTACCTGTCCCAATCAACGAATACAAGCCTCATTATCTGTCCCAATCAACAAATACGAGCCTCATTATCTGTCCTATTAGTTTTGTGCTATGCATGAAGTCCAGCCTTTAATGAAAGCTGAGTAAAAGTTTTGGCTGAACTGTTAACACTGATCATTGTTCTGTGAAGGCTCTCTAGAGCAAGAAGACTGCGGGGTCCTTGTCAGGGGCGACTACTTCGGGGAGCAGGCGCTGGTTCATCAGGTGCCTCGTCAGGCCACCATAACCGCCCTAGCCCCCGGGGTGGAGTGTCTCGTGCTGGAAAGGGGGTGAGTGGACGAGGTGACCTCTGTTGTATCAAAGAGGTAGAGGAGGAGACTTTGTCCATCTTGGCTGAGGAGATAATAAAAGAGGACATCATCTGAAGAACGTGTAGTCAATTGACGCCAATTTGTCCACACATGATGGCAACATACACACACACACACACACACACACACACATAATGGTTCCTTCAAAAACATTTAATTTCAAAATCACCGTCTAGTAAACACAGGTGCTGGGGGTCCGTGGTTCAATCCTCGGTCCGTGTATTAATCACAACTTGTGAATGTGTGGAATGCCAGGCCTCCACCGTGGTTCGGATCCCACGTTAAACTGTAATAATCACAGATGTCATATATATATATATATATATATAATAAGACATTGAGGTTTTGTAGACGATGTCACAGTATCAATGGAGAGATCTATGTTGATGTTTGTTTATTCAAAGTTCATCCATATATTAGACCTACGATCATGTGACAATCACATTATAGACATTTCAACGTATTTTGTGATTTTTTTCAGGCCTTTTGAGAAGTGTTTCGGTGGTATTCAAGAACTGAAGGAGAAGAAGTATCCTTCCCTGCCCTCGCACCAACCGAAACAGAGTAAGTATTCATCTCTAGGACTTAAGAAAGCTGACATATTGTCAATCAAATGGTGCACTTAGGTTAGATATTAATATAACTTTTAACGGTATACGAGTTTGTTGTTTACTAGAATGAACACAAAACTATTCTCGACGACAATATAAATATATTTACTGTACTTATAAACATAGTTTAAAAGTTGACATTTTGTTCTCTGAAAAGTACAAAAATCCACATATCCTTAAGAGCTAAATGTCCAGGAAACTAAAGGTAACTGGTATAAGAGCGTAGAATGAATTTTTGCGAATCAAATAATGTAATTTAATAGGAATGGTCACCACATAAATTGAATTGCAATTTATATTTTTCTCCTCCCCTGTTTGTTCTCCTACTGCAGGACAGCTCCCATTAAGGAACGCTATAATGTTGGATCCTGGCGTTTAAGTACTCGTATTTCTGATCGACAATTCTAGCACCTTAAGATGAGGAACCTTGATTCGATCCCAGGACACTGAAAAATCTATTTAATACATGAAGCGATTCAACAAATATTTCGGGAACTCTACCCAACTGGTTTTCATCATTCATTTTTTTTAATTGAAAGCTTAGAATGAAGATATTTTTAAAAAATTGAAGAAGAAGCCAAAATATCAGGAAATGTCTATTTCTTTAGACAGCGATTTCTTGAGTTCAACCAAGATGATTTTAGTTTTCTCTTTTTAGTAAGCCAAACATTTACTTTGAAGATTATTATTATCATAGCAAAGTATACCAATCTTCATCAGAAAGGCTGCAACCTATTTATAATTTAGTTTAGTCGGTGACCGTATGGCCGCTATTAATACAAGGTTCTCAATGTAATAAAAAGGTAGTTGTCTCTCAAAAAATGATCTTGAGCTGCAGATTTGAATAACAAATAACAAAACGTGTGTACTTACGCTGGGCTTTACTTACTAAAAACCCTATGATTTGCATAACCAATCAAGATGACCTAAGCGGTTTTTTGCCTGGGTACAATTCATGCTTATATAGATGCTTAGCACTGGATCTACAGTCCAATTTTCATAGGAAGAACCTTATAAAAAATAAATATATTTTTGTGATCAACATTGATAAAATGTTACTATAATTATAGTGTTATTTTATAGCTACTATATTTATAGTGTTATTTTATAGCTACTGTGCTTTGGTGGCTGTGTGGTTTAAGGTGTCCCTCTTGCAATAGACTAAACTGTGGATGAAAGGGAGATCAGGGTTAGAATCCTGGTCGGGTGTAGTGAGGGTGGTTTTCTCCTAAATGGTTTTCCACTCTCCTTCCATGTAAATGCGGGCACACCTCCTTTAAATTCAACTTTCCTTATCCCTAACTCATTAACATGTGAGCCTCAATCTCTCTTATTTAATTGATAAGAGCCTCTCCTGTGTATTTATGTCCAGTGTACCTCGACATGAGCCTCTAGTGTGTATTTGTGTCCAGTGTACCTTGACTTGAGTCTCTCGTGTGTATTTGTGTCCAGTGTACCTCGACATGAGCCTCTCGTGTATATTTGGGTCCAGTGTACCTTGACATGAGCCTCTCATGTGTATTTGTGTTCAATGTACCTTGACTTGAGTCTCTTGTGTGTATTTGTGTCCAGTGTACCTTGACATGAGCCTCTCGTGTGTATTTGTGTTCAGTGCACATTGACATGAGCCTCTCGTGTGTATTTGTGTCCAGTGTACCTTTACATGAGTCTCTCATGTGTATTTGTGTCCAGTGTACATTGACATGAGTCTCTCGTGTGTATTTGTGTCTAGTGTACCTTGACATGAGCCTCTAGTGTGTATTTTGTCCAGTGTACATTGACATGAGCCTCTAGTGTGTATTTTGTCCAGTGTACATTGACATGAGCCTCTCTTGTGTATTTGTGTTCAGTGTAACTTGACATGAGTCTCTCGTGTGTATTTGTGTCCAGTGTACCTTTACATGAGTCTCTTGTGTGTATTTGTGTCCAGTGTACCTTGACATGAGCCTCTCGTGTGTATTTGTGTTCAGTGTACATTGACATGAGTCTCTCGTGTGTATTTGTGTTCAGTGTAACTTGACATGAGTCTTTCGTGTGTATTTGTGTCCAGGGTACCTTGACTTGAGTCTCTCCTGTGTATTTGTGTTCAGTGTACCTTGACTTGAGTCTCTCGTGTGTATTTGTGTTCAGTGTACCTTGACTTGAGTTTCTCGTGTGTATTTGTGTCCAGTGTACCTTAACTTGAGTCTCTCGTGTGTATTTGTGTTCAGTGTACCTTGACATGAGTTTCTCGTGTGTATTTGTGTCCAGTGTACCTCGACGTCAGTTTGAAAGATCTCCTGTACGTGGCCACGCTGGGCGTTGGAGGGTTTGGCCGGGTCAAGCTGGTGCAGCACAGGACAAACAAGAAGCTGACGTTCGCCATAAAGTGCCTGAAGAAACAGTACGTGGTGGAACAGCAGCAGGTGCAACACGCTTACAACGAGAAACTCGCGATGCTGGAGTGTGCCGAGTGCCCGTTCATTGTCAGGTACGGGAGGGACAGATTATATTGATAGTCTGCTTTACCACTATACTCTCCAGGCGAGTTGTGGAGCATTTCTCCTGTCATCACTAACTGTTCCTCAGTGGGATTCAAACATATGTACTTTATAACAGTGCACAATGCCCACTGAACCAAGGTGCATGACTGCATACTCTGTGTCTTACTACCTGTCCAGGCTATCTGCATATTTACACTTATTGTGTAAAAAAATATATTAATATATTCATACGCCAAGTCATGTGATCTGCAGATATTATTAATACCTTTAAAATAACACAAATAATGTAGTAAAATGTTATCAATGTTTACAACAAATAAATATGTTTTAATTCTCTCAAGTTTTCTTCCAATCAAAATAAGAGTATACAATCAAATGGTCCGAAGTGGTGGTCAGGTAGTCTAAGGTGTCAGCCTCGTGATTGACTGGATTGTCGGAGACAGACAGATCAGAGTTTGAATCCCCGTTGGGTGTATTGAGGCCGACTATATTTCAACACGGATTATAAACAAACTTTAATTTAGAACGGGGTCAACATCAAATCTCAGGACGTTTAATGAATCACTGTGAAAAGGGGAAAAACACATTTCACCAATGATACATTTTTTAAGAAATGTTAGGAATCAAATCAGGGACCATTAACTCGATAGGAATACAAGCTACCGACTTAGCTAAGTTGTCGGTCAACTGAAGCTTCCCTTTTACAAATGGTTTACTCATCTTATACCTCCACACAAATGCGGGTACATTTTCACAAAATTTTACTTGCCCTCATTAGTGTAAATATGAATATATACTCCAATTTTCATTGGAAGGGCCTTATCTGACAGCTATAAAAGTTGCCTAGATCTATTTTCACGTATTCATATGTGAGATCATGTGATCTGCAGCTGCCACTTTTTATAGATATTACCAATACCTATAAAATAATACTGATGATGGATTTAAAACGTTAGCCATAAACATTATAGTTAAAATAATAATAATAATTTTATAACCATGTTAATTGCAAAAACTATGTGTCTATTTTCTCTAAGGTTTTTACTTTGAAAATTGAACTGTAAACTGGATGAATAGAGAAACACGACATTCGAATTGAGTGATTTTTGTGGGCCCCAGACTATACAGGACCTACAAGGACAGCAAGTACGTGTACTACCTGATGGAGCCCTGTCTGGGAGGTGACCTCTTCACGACGCTGCAGAGGTACAAGAAGTTCCAGGAGGAGACTGTGAGGTTCGTCGTGGGGTGCGTGGTCGAGGCTCTCCAGTTCCTTCATGACCGAGGGTTCATCTACAGAGACCTCAAACCGGAGAACCTGCTCCTCGATTCCACGGGATACGTGAAACTGGTAGGTATTCGTGTGTACTGGGATTCTGGTAGGGAGCGAGAACCTTTTAGACAATACAAACATTACAGTCGGGTCGAATCCGCTATTTTATTAATACGAATCTCCACTTTACCTTCGAATCTCAAATCTGAATCTTGGAAAAAAACTATGAACATAAGGGGAAATATAATAGAATATACAAATAGTAACTAAATGTTAACATTATTTCTTAGAATCCAGCCATTATAAAATTCATACATTCAGTTAAATTACTAGTCTGAGGTCTGGTTGTTGAGTTCATCCAATATTTATAATTGGTTCTGAACCACCAATAGGCAGTATTAAAGCTCTAAAACAAATTTCACTTAAAAAATTGAAAACTTTTTTTTCTAAAATTTGAGTCTTAAATCCTAAATTTTCTCAAATATCCTTAAAGATTCAAGGGATTCAAAGGATTTGAAGGTCCCATCCTCCTCATCATAATCAACAACAACTGTTTTCAGCCTGTCATTACATGGTCATGCCATCTCAGCCTTGCTTCCTCTACTATCTCAGGTACACCCTAACTCTTCCCTGGATAACTTAATTCCTAATCCTGTTTCTCTTCGTGACAGCTCCCATCCCTAACAAAGATAATATTTTACCTTTTTCATCACCACGTCTTACTACCTATACTCCATTCACGGTAGGAATTTCTCTCTGAAAGGTCTTTTTTCCTACCAATATCCTACTATATAATAGTTTTCTGGTAGGGAAAAAGGCCTTTAAGAAAACAATTCCTACGGTGAACAGACTTTTTGGGTTGTGTTAGGGATGAGTAAGGTTGAATTTTATAGGAAGTGTACACAGATTTATTGTAAAAAATGACGTTGGCATCATCTTTAAGGTAGGGATGTAGGGAACACAAGCTAAGGGCAGTGTTTTTTGCAAGTTTGATAGATAAACTTTTTTTTTTTGTTAAAATATTTAAAAATTGCTCCAGTACAAACAGAGTTTAATTTTCTTCAGATGGTGATATCAACAGTTGTTGAATATCTGTCAAGGGTGTCCTGGAAATTAATGACAACTTTTCCTTTTCATTTAAAAAGTTTATAATCTAATGCCATTATACTCATGAAATATATTCAACAACTGTTGATATCACCGTGTGAAGAAAATTAAACTCTAGGTTTCTACTAGAGAAATATTTGATTTATTTGGACCAAAAAAAGTTTTGCTATAAAAAAAACTGCTAAAAACACTGCCCTTTTCTTTAATTCCCTACACTACCACTTTAAAGCCAAACATCAACACCAGTGTGGCATATAAAAGGTGGTGAATATTTAGGGGGGAAATACAGGGCTCATACTCTTTTCTTTTTGTAATAAAACAGAAACTAGGTTGGAATTATTTTTACTTAAGATAATGGCAATACAGAGTTTTATTTTAAATGCACTACCCATAGTAATTTTTATTGTTCAATATGACCCTTAGTGATCAAATGAATTTGACAAGTCTGCCTTAGAACATTTGACTGCCGGAGCAGGTAACATTTGACTCTATTATTATTGTTGTTATTTTATAGGTATTGATAATATCTATCAAAAGTTACATCTGCAGGTAACAAGACTAGAGTTGCACTTATTGAGTCGGTTGGTTTTGATAAACATTTAATTGGTCTTTCCACACAGAATGTTATAGAGAATCGTAGACAGAGCTGATATCTTCTTTACTAGTGTAGAAGGACCAACGCAGTTTGCGCTGATTTCCTGTGATTAGTTTATAGCTCGTCGCGTGGCCACAATTCAATTCTGATCTTGTTTTTCGGCACCCATGTGATGCTAGCAATATAGTGAGCTACAGACCACAGAGAAAACTATGTTCAAACCCGAGTCGGGAGAACAGAATGTGTTTTTTTTGGTATTAAACTATTTTCTATTCTCTCAGCACTAAAAGGGGCAGATTATTTAAAATGTATATTTACCATCCCTACCTTCTTAGTGTAAATATGTGAATAGGCTGGACATATAGTAAGACGGTATATGGATAAAAAAAATAATCAACACTTTTTGAAACTTAAGAAACATTGACTAACATCAATATTGGTAATAAGAATGACCTTAATTGATATGGCAACGTTAAGGTGTTAGACTTCTCTTGCATTTAACAGAGATTAAATATAATTCTGATCATTATTATCAAAAATATAATCACATATTAATAATTATTGAGCTGTGATTTATTATGATGGATTAAGGGCAAAGCTATTATATTTGTTAATTATGGATATAGACACATCTAGATATCAAGTTCTCTAAATTAAAAAATGACACGGGATGATTCCTGGTTAGCTCAGTGGTTAGAG
Organism: Timema bartmani; assembly: GCA_902151455.1. Taxonomy (NCBI): domain Eukaryota; kingdom Metazoa; phylum Arthropoda; class Insecta; order Phasmatodea; family Timematidae; genus Timema; species Timema bartmani. Next base: position 367,874 of record CABFWB010000156.1, on the reverse strand, counting down.
CATTGGCGTACTAAGCCAAAGGTCCCGGGTTCGATTCCCGTGTCCAGGTGTCATTTTTCAATTTAAAGAATATGATTTATTAGTTCAACAAACAATCAAACATGAGATGGTAGAGAAAGAATGACTGAGATGGTCTAAGTATGTAATGAGGATGGAAAGGGAGAAAACAGCAAAGAGAATAATGAGAATGAAGTATGTAGGGAAAAGATCGCAAGAGGGACAAAAAAAGAGATGAACAGATCAGATAACAGAAAGTATGCAAATGAGAGGATAATAATGGAAACAAATAAAGGAGGAAGAGAGGTGGAAGGATAGAGGAAGGTGGAGGCATTTTACTAAACTGACCCGGCCACAGGCTGGAAACAGTTGATGATGATGATGATTATTATTATGATTTCCACAAACAAACACGTGTAGTACAACACAAAAGTCTGCCGATTAGCAAATCTTCACATGAGAAACTTATGAACTTCGATTTTGATGCAGTTTTTGATTTCTAGACCGATTTTGGTTTTGCCAAAAGAATAGGCACTAGCGGCAAGACTTGGACGTTTGCCGGGACCCCGGACTACACGGCACCCGAGGTCATCCTCAACACCCGGGGCTACGACCGGGCGGTGGACTACTGGGGCCTCGGGATACTCATCTACGAGCTGCTCAATGGCAGGTAATGGCCACAACGGTGATCATGTGGTCTAAGGCGTCAGTCTCACTCCAGACTGGATTTGAGCCTCATCTGGATGAGCTACAGGTGGTTTTACCACATCTGATTCATCACTGCGGGTTTTTTTTCTTCCTGACTCAATTGGGGTGTAATTCTTATATTAACTACCTTTCTAAGCCCTTTAAACTAAATTATTAATAAACATTTTAAATGAACATAGTTATTTTTAAAAAAGATATTCATAAGTGAGCTGAAACCAGATTCTCAAACTTATTTGTGTTTATATTTAGTTCAGTAAACAGTAGTGTGTGTGCTTATTGAGACAAGGGTACCGGGTTTAACTCTCGGCATGGTCAAAAAATGGATTATTGGTGAAATGCAGGTTCCCTTTTTCACAGTGATGGGTTTACGACCGGGGGGCTGGGTGTTGTGTATATACTAGATTTAAGTTAGTTTATAAGTCATGTGTTGAGGTTCAGGAAGTGTGCATTAAGAAACTAGAACTATATACTAAAAAAAAGTGTGTTTTAAATTTAAACCAATATAATTTTAATAAACAATTTATGCCTAAATAAATAGCACTGCTCTCTTTTTTTCTTTGTGGTCTATTTTGTCACATGTATTCTCGCAATGACATGAACTTTTTTTTCCCCCGTTGTAGCTTATGTTTAAATATGTCCCCTCTGTTGGGAGCTAAAAGGTGGCCGATATATATAATAAAGTGTACTCAAAATGTATAATACATAGATACAGAAATGAAACTAGGGCTTATTGTAAACCTAGCTTACAATGACATTCCTAGTCTTGAGAGAATTGCTTCTGTTCTGTGAACATGCAGTTCCCAGATAGGGATAAACAGACAATGCGTGACCCGGCGTTTATTCAGGGAAAAACTGAATAGCAGTTCAGTTATTCGCTGTATTTCACCAGAGGATGTAGCTCAAAATAGAACTTCTGCGTGGTCGAGGAACATAAACTAACTCTTTGTAAATAATTATTTTATGTTGTTTTTTATTAATTTTTTATCAGTGTATCTTACTATCTACTTGGGTTATATTCATATGTTCTAATGAGGCAATTGTATTAGGAATGAGGACAGTTGAATTTAGAGGAAGTTTACCTGCATTTGCATGAAATAAGAATGGAAAACCATTCAAGGGATAAACGCCCTCAGTACATCTGACAGGAATTCGAACACCCTCGTCATTGGTAGTCTTAGTTTATTGTGAAAACAACACCTTAGACCATATGGCCACCGAAGTGGGTATTCAAAATTTAATAAACAGATTTTTCCTCCTAGGTATGACTTTTTTTTATAACATCAAAATATCAAGTTTGAATGAAAACCATCAAGCTGACTTCCGAGGGCAAAGTAGTATCCATTACAATCTTGAGGTCTAAAATGTTCATAGTCACAACACTTTGTCTATTATAATAATAAAAAAAATATTGTCAGATAAAATGTTGTATAAACATGTTCCAGCCCTCCATTCCGAGCGTCTGACCCATCGAAGACTTACAAATTGATAATGCAAGGATTCCAATCCTCGAGATTTCCAAAAGAGATTAGTAGAGATGCGAAAGATCTCATTAAAAGTCTGTGCAAGTTGATATCAACAGAACGATTGGGCTACCAGAGAAATGGCATTCAAGATATCAGAGATCACAGGTAGACCCAATGTAAAGAGAATAAAAAGGTAGCGTCAATTGGTGGAATTTGATTGTCATTGTTTACGTTACCCAGAACACATCAATTATACAAGGTGGGGCAGAAACAATTAGTAACTTGAAAACTAACACTTTCATTGAAAAGTAAATATTCACTATCTAAATAAAAGCAAACTACATAAAACACTTTCATTTTTTAATGATAATGTCATTCAGATGAGCTCCACCGGACGTCAGACAAACCTCAGCACGTTGTCCAGCACTTTCCTCAGTATAGATCCTCTAGTTGTTTCCGTCACACCCTGTACTTTAATATAAAGACAGCAAAATATACTCTCTTTTTTTTTTTTAATAAATAGAGTAGTTACGTTAATTGGACATTAGTGTGGATTTTTAAGTATTATTTACTAAGTTCCAAAATATGACCTGATTTTTAACAAATGAATACAGCTTTGCGTAGTGAGTGATGTAAAGGCTCAGCCAATCAGATGTCTTTCTCTCTCTGGATCTACCTGATATTTTCTTTACATTGAGTAGTTCGACAATGAATTTTTAAAAAAATCATTATGGATGTACACATTGTAACCCTTATAAGTAGCACGATTACCTTGATGGATTACACTATGGCCCTATCTTAAAAGCTGAGTCATAGTGGAACCATTCAAGGTAAGCTGCATATACAAAGGTACACCAGTACAAAATAACCTTTTACGTAAAATAAGTTTACATTATGCACTCTTAAAGAGTCCGTCTCAAGGGTAATTAGCGGGGAAATTAGATATAAGATCAATTTAGGGTCAGAAAACATATCAAAGTGCAGTTTTCTCTAATCTTTAATAGACGAAAGAGAAATGTGATCAGTTGGATCAGCGTTTATCAACAGATTGGCCGCGAAGGGTCGGCTGGTGTGGCGCGGGAGTCTGGGGTGGGGGGAGAAGTTAAAAAAGTGAGGAAAAAACCAATGCCCATAAATAATTTTTTTTTAAATCTATTATCAACTTTATTTTTTTAAATAACACTAGAAGTTTGGCTATTGAACTTTTAAAACACAGTCTTGCTACAAGTTTTTTTAACGAGAGAATCTCTCCCTTTAAAAACTGATAGTGTGTCTTGACCATTTTAATGCCTTTTTCCAGTGTGCTGTGAATTGCTAAAGTTTTAAAATCAGTGAGTTGGACAGTTTAATTTATTTTAAAATATTATCTTTTCAATTTCAATGTATACATTTTTAATATGATAAAACGGATTTGCTGATGTTTTTTGTATGCTGTAATTGTATTATAAAATTTGTTTCTATTTTCCTAATACTACCCGTAGTTAGATATTGCAGTGTATGCCTAGAAAAAAAAATTATGTGGGTTGTATGCTCTAAGAAATAAAGTTTGTTTTTCAAATACTTTCACTGTTGAGAATATTAATATTTGTATTTACATTTTTTTTAGAACCATGTCTTACTACCTGTTTGGGTTATATGTATATGTACTAATTACACAGTGACTAGTAAGGCTTAATTTAGAGAAAATGCAACCGCATTTTCATGGTGGAAGAGTGTAAAACCATCCTTAGTGCACCTGACCGGGGTCGAACCCCGATCTTCCCATCTTCGGCAGTCTAGTCCAACACAAGACTAGTGCGTTAGACCATGCGGCCACCGAGTATTTACATTTGATGTAGAGTTATGATAAATTAATATAAAATGCGGCAGACCCTTCCCCAATTCAACAAATCGATCTGAGGGCAAGTTTTTTCAACCGCCATTACATTGATGCAAGATCAACATCTTAATCACGCGCTTCAGTGACCACAAGGTTCAAGGCGCTACTGTCGCAGTAGACTATATTGCGCGATGACAGTGAGACCGAGGTTTGAATCTTGGTCGGATGTATTGAGGTTGGTTTTTTCCCTAAATGGTTTTTCACTCTTCTTTCAAACAAATGGGGGTAAACTTCATATAAACATAGCCTTCCTCGTCGCTAAAACCATCAGCATAATTGGTACATAAGCGTATAACCCAAACGGGTAGTAAGACGCGGTGCTAAAAAAAAAATCTTAATCTTTTTTAAGATTTATAAATACATCCAAAGAGAGGTTTTTGAAAATTTAAGGTAAATCCTAATTGATTTTAATTGATGTGTTAATTTTAATTTCAGGTGGTTCAAGAAATTTGATTGGGAATCTCTGAAGAAAAAAAGACTACCCACACCTCTTCTACCACAAGTAAGAAATTTATAAATGTATTGTGTACCATCTATGACTATATGAATTTTTATTTCTAGCACTGCTTCTTACCCCTCGTTCAGGCTATACGTCTGTTCTTTTTACACTAATGTGTTAGGGAATAGGAAGGTTGAATTTAGATGAAGTGTACCTGCATGTGTGTGGAAAAACATTTAGGGAAAATCACCCTCGGTACACCCGACCAGAATCAAACCCTGATCTCCTTGTATTCGGAAGTCGAGTGTGCGACTAGCACCTTAGAACATACGCCCACATAAGCGGGTTATATGAGCATTGAACACCAAAATGTGTTTACATATTATTTAAATATTTACATGCACCAATGATGGGAAAGTGAGAGGAAAAGGGGGAGGTGACAGGAGCAAAGGAAAACTAAACTAATTTGTCTTAGATTACGTTGAGAGTTAGAGGGAGAAAGAAGAGAGAGTGTAAATGTGTTTTAGCGTGTGTTGAGGTGGCTTGATAATTACTAGTTTTTTTTAATATTAAATGTCGCATACCCTGTCTTTCTATCTCCAGGTGACAAGCAACACAGACACCCAAAATTTCGACCAATATGAAGAGGACAAGGCTGAACCTCCCGAAGAAAACTCGGGTTGGGATAAAGATTTATGAAATCATTCCCGATCACCGACACTGTGAACAAGACTTTTGGTCCTATGACGAGAAAGATTTACCAATGAAGATTAACTATCAAATAATTTGAGATATATATACTGTGCTTTATCAAACTTTATTATAAACTAATGTAATGTAGGTGTATTATTAGTATTATTATTATTAGCACCGCGTCTTACTACACGTTCGGGTTGTACGCACTTACGCTAATGTGTGATGGTAGGGTGAAATGGAGGACCTCCAGTTTAACGTGGGATCCGAAACACGGTGGAGGCCTGACATTCCTCACATTCACAAGTTGTGATTAATACCCGTCTTGTCAGAGGTGAAGGAAGAGTTTGGCAATCGGATAAATCTGTGCCGGGACCGAGGATTGAACCCCGGACCCCCAGCACAGAAGTGTGACACCTTACCCCTAGACCACCAGGTCACCCAATATAAGTGTAAAACCTAATATTGCATTGTATTAATAGGTATAGTAGGCTGTTGATGAGAGAAAAAAACTTTTGTAAAATACAAACTTTTTTTGTGGCCAGTATCGGTATTGTTTTAATACAGAAGTGCTATTCAATTTCGGGCTTTAGCACTATCCAAACAGCCAAACCTAGGAATGTACAATTAATAAACAACCAAAGTTGAAAATACAGTCATTCGGTTAGGTTAGGTTCGGTTAAAAAAAAAATTTGGTCAGGTGGTGTTGATTTTTAAAATAATTTTTAATCTCTGTCCAGTTTTGTTTGCATATTATTGAGATCCACTTACCCTCTTTAATTCATGTGGTTGCCCAAAATTGGGCGAGCGCTACCTGCTCAGTCTGGTCGAGAAACAAACTAAAATGTTATTTCAAGCTTTGGTCGTTTAGTAATTCCACAATCCTAGGTTTGGTTGTCCTGAGACGCCCAAAGCCAGAAATTGAATAGAACTTTGGGCTTTGGTCATTTTAAAAGTCCAATCCTAGGATTGATAAAAAAAATCCTTCCATTGGCCGTTTTCGGGCTTTGCGCCCAACAAGCACGTCTTACTACTTACTCAGGTTGTACAAATGTGTATTAATTACAATAATGAGTGGAGTTAGGGATGATAAAGGTTGACTATATAGGAAGTCAAGTGTGCCTATATTTGTGTGGTGCAAGAGTGAAAAACCAGTTTGGAAAAATCACCCTCTGTACACCTGACCAGGATAAGATCCCCGGTTTACTTATCATTGGCAATAGAGTCTAACACAAGATTGACACCTTCAGTTTTTCAGTTATCTCCTTCCAAATATTTTCTTCATTGAAATTATTATCATAATCTTTATGCTGCAAATTATATAAGTGAGCTGTCACTCAGCACCAAAGAAGCCATGGGGCTACTGTACATTCACTCTGATAGGACTGTGTTCATACAGTGCTGGACCGTGACCTTGGGAATCACTTTGGAAACGATCCAATATGACAGTCACAGCACGGTCTGCGCACAGTCCTATGAGTGTGAATCAAACTTCATGGAGTTGGTTTATAAAATGTATTAATTGTGAACAAGTGTATTTTAAAAAGGTTTAGAAAAAAACTAAACAAAGACTGATTTTAGCACCACATCTTACTACCCATTCGGATTATGGGTTTGTATACTAATTACGCTAACAGGTTTGGGATGAGTAAGGTTGAATTTATAGGAAGTGTACTTGCATTTGAGTGGAGAGTCTGGGAAACTATTTAGGAAAATTTGCCCTCAGTACACCTGACCGGGATCGAACCACCATCTCCCCATCATTGGCAGTCTAGTCTATTGCGAGAGTAGCGTCTTAGACCATGCAGCTACCCAAGAGGCTAAGAGCACATTTAAAAATAAACTCCATGATACGAGCCCACAAGTGAGCTATACCGACAGAGTGGCTGCCGCCGTTAGTGATGGCATTTGTGGATATAGGGTGTCATGTGGTCAGCACAATGAGGCCTCTGGTCTTCAATATTAGTTTTCTAAACCAGAGCCGATACTTCATTATTTAAGTAGCTTCACATTTGTCCTCACAAAGCAGAGTTTGAACCTCCTCCAAACACACGGCTTCACAGAAAATCTGGATGCACCGGGGATTGAACACAGGACCTCTAAATCTGTAGCTAGGAGCTCCGACTTAATAGTGCTTATTGAATCTACAAAACGAACACCCATATCTTTAGACATTGTCATCAAATAATTACAATGATAATGACATTGAAAAGTGTAACTGGTGACTTAGATAAGCTCCATCGTTTACTTTCGCTATTGCATTATGAACTCAAAAGTTCATTGATGCACTTACAAAAGTACGCCACCTATCCCTATCTTGAGATAGTTCCATCCAGTTCACCTCACTACACCCTATCTTGAACTAGTTATATCCAGTCCCGCATTATACCCTTTCCATTTCTTGAGCTAGTTCTATCCAGTCCATCTCATTACCCTATATCCCTATCTTGAGCTAGTTATATACACTACACCTCATTTCATGCTATCCCTATATTGAGCTAGTTATATCCACTACACCTCATTTCATGCTATCCCCATATTGAGCTAGTTATATCCTCTAAACCTCATTTCATGCTATCCCTATATTGAGCTAGTTCTACCCAGTCCACAACATTATACCTTATCTATTTCAGGTCCATTCTAATGTTATCCTACCATCTGCGTCTAGGTATTCCCATTGGCAGGGCTGCCCCATGGGGTCTAGGGGGCGCCACGCCACCAATGCTGTCTTAAAATAACTACAAATAATAATTTTAGAAAAAATTCATACATTGCTTAGCTATATTTGATATTTTACTAATTTTCTTTGTCGTTTATTACGACTTGTGTCCTTGTTAGACCCAGTGTGCATAAACATAAAAAATTCGTTTATCTTGTATTGAGTTCCTTTCAAGTTTATATGACGTTCAAGAGGAGGAGGGGCTTAAATCAAGGTTCGCCCAGGCTCAAAATTATGCCCGAGACGGCCCTGCTAATTGGGTTTACCAGTCAATACTCTAAACACGGTTCTAGAGTCTCCCATTCGCGCTGCACGTCCTGCCCATTATAATCTACAAGACTTCACTATCGTAACAATGTTGTGTGATGATTACAGGGTATGTAACTCACCATTATGTAGCTTCCTCCCCTATCTTGTATCTTCATACCTTTTTGGACCAAATATCTTCCGAAGCACCTTGTTTTCGAACACCCTAAATTTGTTTTCATCACTTAAAGTAAGAGACCACGTTTCACACCCATAGGGAACTGGTTAAATTATTGTTTTGTATTTTCTGAGTTTCACATTGCTTGAAACCAGCCGAAAAGTCAACAACGAACCGACTGAGTAATAGCTTGTATTTCCTGACTGTATTAGTTTCCTAGTTTCCACTCCATTGTTATTTTAAAGTGTTTTATCCTAGGAACAAGTATAATTATCAAAACAACTTCAGCTTAACACATTGTTGATAAGGAAACAACATGAACAACAGAGGTGTTCACTAGGTTACCAAACCAAACTATTAGAATAGCTGAAACAATATTAAGAAATCAAATCCAAAAATAGTTAAATACCATAATATATCAAACGGAAACACAATTATTTCATGGCCGTTCATCGATGAATAATCAAAAGAGTGTCAATGTGGGAGTACCATTATTTCAAAGTCTTGACACTCCACATGTAAGGAGAAATCTTCTCGAGTTTAAGGCGGGACGGATGACTCTAAAGGGTAGAATGGTCTACCCAGATACTAGAAAAGGGCTCGTGTTCATTTATTGTTCCTCCAGGGTTCTGAAACACTTTTGTTGGAGGGAGCGTGAGAATAATGAAGCAGAAATCGACATTGTCGTCTTCCCTGGCGATTGCACATTCCAAAGGGTGCCTCAGTGCACCACAGGGAGGGTATATCTTTTAAAATTCTACAATCCGCCAAAGAAACTGTTTTTCTGGCTTCAAGAACCGAACATCAATGGCGACGAAGAAATTTGCGCAAGTGTGAATGAAATTTTAAACCAAACTGAGGGTAGACACACCCAAATGATAGACGTGAGTGAATTACCTGATTGGTTGTTCGATCCAGCACAGCTCATCCGAATGTTCGAAACAGTAGAAAAATTAGATGACCTTTCGAATATTTTAAGTGCTATAGGTGAGTCTTCAACAGATCTAGAACCTCAATCGGATGTATCAGTGCTCACAAATTCATCAAATATCTCAAACGATACTGTAATAAAACATTCCAGTTCGGATACGCAGCACGAGAGTAACATGTGTCCTTTGCGATTGCCTCTTGTGGACAGTGATGAAGAAATTTCGAAAAGAGAACCAGAGAATAACTCCGAGATGTCAATGTTCCCGAATTGGAATGCTAGTTCATTTAATATCGAAATAAAGGTTTACAATTCAGACAAAGAAAATAGAATTTCCTCAGCTTGTTTGGATTCATCTTCGGCCCAAGTCGACATTCAAGAGTTAAAGTTCAGGCCGAATGATCTTCAGAGCCATCCTTTGTCGACAATGCTGACCCTGGAGAACCTGGTGTGCCTCCTGGATGACCCAAAAGTAGTAAATCAGGTGCACCAGCATCTTCCAGGATTGGACGATGGTGAGAACTTTGACAACAAGTGAAATATTTTGCACTAAGGATGTGTTTAAAAATGTTACACATTAGCTGATGTAATATACATCTATTTACACAAATGTACACACTCATAATTAATTTTTTTTAAAAAGTGTTTCTCAAAGCCCTTGGATCAGGGGTTCTTAACCTGGGGTCCACCAAAAATTATTTTCACCAACCTCTAGTTGAAATTTAACATTTCCTTTACTTATATTAAATTATGTTAATCTGAGAAGAGGTTCATAGGCTTCAGTAGACTGATAAAGGGATTCATAAGCATCGCTGGACTGATACAAGGATTCATAGGCTTTGCTGGACTGTCAAAGGGGTTCATAGGTTTTTTATGACTGATAAAAAGGTTCAGAGGCTTCACTGGACTGATAAAGGGGTTCACAGACTGTCAAAGAAGTTCATATTCTTCACTGGACTGTCAAAGGGGTTTATAGGCTTCACCAGACTGTCAAAGGGGTCCATGGCACATAAAAGGTTAAGAACCCCTGCCTGAGATTAAATATGATAATATAGAAAATAAAACCAATGTTTAGTAAATAATTATACTTCTCGAACTGATTCATATTAGAATCTTAACCAAACTTTCTAACCAAATTTAATCTCCCTACCATATAATAGTTAAAAACAAATCTCCCCAAGTATGGACATATCGTATGGCCAGGTACATCAATCTCGGAGAATCTACATGCCACCCTCGCGTCGACCCATTTCCAACACGCCGTGAGAACGTTCTCCACCGCTTTCCGGTCAAGACAGCTCGGCCCCATACTGGAGCGCTTGAGCGTTGACCAGGAGGCCGCAAATGCAGCCGCTTTAGGTGATACCGAGGCCTTTGTGAAGATCCTTCAGAGGAATTGTCTGGAGAACCCTAGCGGCACCGATGAAAAAGAAGATGAACAAATACCACCAAAAGATGACTAATCATAGAAAAATTAATATTATCATTGAGCATAGTTATTTTTTTCCTAAATTTATTAATGAAATATGAAAGTATTTGTTTTACTAGACCTTAAGAGGCGGGGACACCAAACTCGATTCTTAATAGTATCAAAAGAATCGAGAATTGTTTTTATTATCATGAATTTCAATATTCCAATTCTTGACATTCAAATCTAAATACCTCTTTTAGGAAATGGGTGATTTTTAATGTTTGTCTCATATTAGTTTATTTGCGGTTTCATTTTGGTGCCAAACAAGTTGTAAATGTGCATTTATGTTCTTGATGGCTTAATTTATAAAATACCGATTACAATTTTTATTTTATGTTTTTAGCGAATAAATTACAATACTTAATTACTTACTTAGTTGCGGTTTGAAAGGTAATTCAATAGGTCAATGTGAAATAAGCTTGTTATGTTGTTTTGGGCATGTTGAGAGGATGAGTGTGGATCGAGTAACAAAGCAAATATATGAAGGTAGAGTGTATGGAGCAAAAGGAAGGGGTAGGCCATGTAAGACGTGGTTAAATTTGGTAGATGAATTCGTGAAAAAAAAGAAACATTAAGAGTTTTAAGAATAAAAGAGCATGCAAGATGGATATTGTTGAAGCGAAGAGAGAATGCAAGGATTGTAAAGTATAGAGAAAGTTAATGTAAATGGATCAGGTAGAGGGTTGTTTTTTTAGCTATATTCAGTTTCTTGCCTACCCCGCAAGGGAACTATGTGACTAGGTATGTGTGTGTATGTATGCCACTTTTCCCCATCTTGAGCTAGTTCTATCGAGTCTACCTCATTACACCCTATCCCTATCTTGAACTAGTTCTATCCAGTTCACCTCAATACACCCTATCCCCAACTTGAACTAGTTTTATCCAGTCCACCTCATTACACCCTATCCCTATCTTGAGCTAGTTCTATCCAGTCCACCACATTACACCCTATTCCTATCTTGAGCTAGTTCTATCCAGTCCACCACATTACACCTTATCCCCATCTTGAGCTAGTTTTATCTAGTCCACCTCATTACAACATATATCCTTCAGGTCCATTCTAATATTATCCTCCAATCTGCATTTAGAGCTTCCCAATGGACTCTTCCCATTAGTTTTGCCAGTCAATACCCTGAACACGGTTCTTTACTTTACATCCATTACTGTTTCCAGCCTATGGTCCGGGTCAGTTTTTTATTCAAGCAATATATTTTCCACCACTAGCTTGCTAGGCCTTATAATCTAACTTAAGACTATAAGAGGCATAACATCCAGTCCCCAGCTGTTAATTTAACAATGTGAAAGGGTAAAACCACATTTTACCAATGATACATTTTCGGTCATGCCAGGAATTGAATCCGTGATCTTAGCTCAGTAGGAAGACATGCTACCGACTGAGCTAAGGTGTTGGAACGCGGTTCTAGTTTATCCCGTTCACACTGAACGTCCTGGCCACTGTAACCTTTGAGGTTTGATTACCCTAGCAATGTCTTGTGATAAGTACAGGGTACGTAACTTATCATTATGTAACCTTCTACCCTCCCCAATACCTTCATAATCACCCTGTATTCGATCATAATATATCTATTTAGGGAAAACCTCGTTTCGATATCAATGAACGTAAAGAGGTTTTTTTTTAAAAGAGAATCGGGATTGAGAGGAAAAGGAATCGTAGCATCTCTAATAAGAAGTAGATCCCATTTATGTCTACTATATACTAGTGATTTTCAATTGTTTTACAGTTCCATTACCCTTCATTCATAAACACTTATCTCAAGAACCTTCAGAGGTTAATCGTTTAAAACAATTAATTAAAATTAGAGATGGGTCAAATTCCCTATTTCTCGAATCTGAATATTAAATTTTCTAGAATCTGAATATTAAATTTTCTCGAATCTTAATTTGATTTATCAAATAAATGATGAAATAAAGTGAAGCGTTCACCTGTTACAAGATAAGAAAACCCAAACTGACAGCACACACGATGCATCTGCTCACCATGCCTCAAAAGTAAGCACATGATAAATGCGCTCAAATTAAATTGGCTTCATTTCGAGAATGATTCAAATTTTTAAAAAAACCTCCTTCACAGATGTTTAGCAACAATATTAAAATAAAAATTTCTCTCCACGATAGCTATATATTAATAATACGGTACAAAATTTTAAAATTACTAGATGTACATTTAAGACTTCAGGCAAATCCAGCCCACATTAAAAACGGTAAAATATGAACATATTTTTAAAATACCGATATTACCTTTATGAAGACAGAAATGTAATAATGTACATTTATAATGACTAGTATAGATATATATTTATAGATGACATATAGAAGAATCAACAATTCACAACTCAAATAAATGACTTGGAAATTGTTTGGCATAATGAAGCTTCTGTGTTGAGTCTTTAGCATCCAGTTCCAAACTGAAAAAAAAAAAAGTATTGAGATTAGTATACACAAACTAGCGTACTAGCGTAGCGTAGGAGCGTACAATCCAAATGGGTAGTAAGATGTGATGTTAAAAAAAATCAATCAAGGCCTGTGTGGTAGTTACAATATGACTTGAAAATTTGAAAGTCATCATGAATTGTTTCCAGCCTGAGCCCGGGTCAGTTTAGTCAAATACCTCGATCTCCCGCTTTGCTCCAACCATTTTTCTTCCCTTAAGCTGCTGATACAAATGCCAGGGGAAAAGTATACTAGTAGTGATTACCTGACATACTAGGAGACATGCTAAACACATGCTTATTGCTAGCCCCACTCTCAGAATTCTGTGCTAATAGTTGACAGGGATGGAAGTTTAAGAAATTAGAAACAAACTGCTTAGCGTGAAAGCAGTAATATTGAACATTTGTAAAATTAAACTCTTAAATTCAATTAAAAAAAAAGTGCAACAGAGAGATTTGGGAGAAAATATTGTATAAGCAGATTTTTAAGTCAACTTGTCTCCAAATGTCTACTTAAAGAAATGCGACAAGAAAATGTAAGCAGCTATAAAATTCATCTTTGAATAACACCATACATGTACTTGCTGAGAAAAATCAAAACTTCCTTGTAATGACACGCTAGCTACTACCAGAGCAATCTTGGACATGACAACCCCTTGTACGTTGTTCGTTGCCCCCCCACCACTCCCTACGTGCTTACTAAGCCACTATATATTATGAATGGATACAACTGACAGCTAGAAAACTTGATTAGATTGATTTTAATGCATACATACGTCAAGACATGTGAACCGCGGCTATCACTTTTGATAGGTATTATCAATAGACTTATCTGTAAAATAGCTAAGGGTGTGCAAGTACTTGAAAATTTGAGCTCAAATTGAGTTTTAGTAGCTGCTTAAACTAAACTCAAAGATTTTTCTAGTACAACTATTTTAAATTTATTTTGGTTATTTGAACTAGCACTAGGCTAAATCATGGTTTAATTAGTAGGGATAGCCAGCACACTTACCTTGATCATACTGGAGTAGAAACTGTTTAGACAAAACATTAAAAAAACACACAAACCCATTTTAAGGACGCTTTCACTGTCAACCTTGCAGTTCAACAAAGAGCATCAGTCTACTCTCTTGATCTGATGAAGCTGTCTGTGACAGTGAAAGCTTGTCCTTAAAAATGTGTTTGTGTGTTTTTTAGTGTTCTATCTAAACAATTTCTACTCCAGTATCACCAAGGTAAGTGTGCTGGCTATCACTCCTAATCCAAACCATTAAATTTATTTTAAAATTTGAATCTATTAGATTATAAATGATGGTTTATGCACAGTTATTATATTACATAAGTTCAACTTGAAATATTCTTTGTAGAAACAATAGGCCCTATTAGTTGAACTCGGAAAAAACTATGTTTTCATTCAAACTCAACTCGAAGTGAAAAATGCCTACTCTCACCCCCCTAAAAATAATGCTCATAATATAATAAAATGTTATCAATGTTGAACACAAAAAAAATATGTTTATATTTTCTAAAAGGTTCTCTAAAATGTCCATTCATAAGACAATCAAAGTATATAAAAGAAAGAGAGCTCCCACCCTAAGCTAAACAACCTACCTGTCTGAAGCTATTTCATCGCCACGAAGGGCCGTCACATTGACAGCTGAAACTGTCAGTTCGACAGGCCTCAACGAGCCAAAGAAGTCGGTGATGGGGACTTTGTGCGGATCACGAGGGAAGAGGTCCAGCCTCACTCCTACCGTCGATATGCACACTCTCTTGGGGCAAACCGCAAGCTACATCAAGAAACCACGACACTTATTTTGGTTTAGTATTTACTTGGATACAAGACACATTTCCCAAATATAACTTCCCTTGAAATTAAACTATTTGAGAAATGACACACACATGAATCAAACCTGGGAAAACAGGGAGATACCTGAATACCACAGCGGTCAAGCATTGGTGGGCTAAGCCAGAGGTGCTGGATTCCTAGATTTGGAGTCGGAGTCGCAATCAATTTTGGAATAAATTGTAAATATATCATTTTAACTTTATATTTTCAATAAGCCATGCGGTGACAATTTTTTGACGGAAATAATTAGGGGAAAGCTGAAAATTGTTTTGATCGCTTTATTTCGGGGGGTCTGATGAACATACTAAGTTTCCCCCCTCGAAAGACCTCTGCATTGGCTGCCATGTTGAAAAACAAAGCAACATTTTGGTTTTTCACCTATATCTTTATTTGTGTCAGTTTGACAGTGAAAATAGTTATTAACTATATTAGAGATAATTAAATTCTCTAAAAAACAGTCAAAAGGACTTACGCGCTAAGACCTATAGTTTCGAAGCAATAGCAGCGAGAAGTTTGGTATTCTCCCGCAACCCCTCGAAATATCGGGCTTCGCTTGCCTATATCGCTGTCTATGTTTAATATTACTCTTATTCAATGTTTTAACAAAAACTAATGAAAATACATAAATAATAATTAGGGCTGGGCAGATGCCGGTAGCCAATCTAATTTACCGGCCAATATTGGTACAATCGGCCAAGGATAATCGGTTTTTTATCATGCCGATATTTTACGCCAATAATTCAACAAAAAATATATATAGAGAGATATATATATATTTTACACCGATAATTCAAAAAATATATATATATATTTTAAATTCTCAAGTCATGAAAATATAGCTCATAATTCAAACAAAAATATTTAAATACAGTCTTTTGCATGTAAACACTGATTATTTAATTTTGTGTTAGATATTTTATTGTATAATAAACAGCAAAACCAACATTCTAAACAAAATAAAACCATTCGATTTTATTTACGTTAAGGCTTATTTCAAATTAGGAAATACTTGATAAATATATTAGAGATACAGATTTCCGCAAGTAACAAGGTTAAACACTATCAAAAACAATATTAGGTGGGCCAGCATGAGTTTATTTGTTGTGGGTTTATATAAAATTAAAAATACATAATATTTTGGTGCATGCTGATTACTGAGCGCTCCAAGATACACTCAATCGATCGCTCACTGAGGACTCCCTGAGATCAGTTCTTAGAGCGTATTTAAGCGTAATGTCGAAGTACCAATTTACCACTGTAGTAAATAGTTGTTTAGCTATTTTGTCATTTAAATGAGAGTTAATATATTGATAGTTTGAAAAAACACTAAATTGATATCGGGTATTGGAAAAATTGGCAACAAAATAACGGCACCGGAAATATCTGCAAAAGGGCTTATCGGCCCAGAACTAATATTTATATAACAATTTGTAGCTTTTTTAAACTCGTTTCCATATCACCATGGGGTAGAGTTTATGGTGTGTTTTTTTAAATGGTATCTCCTGTAGGCCTAATTCACATCAATTTTTTTAAAGTAAATTTTCTTCATTTAGAAGTAGATGGTTGGTCCAAATCTTCTTCTTATTTTCCTTCATAGTTATCGTGCGTCTGTCAATTTGCAATTCGTAAGATATTTCAGTCTCTTCAGACATAAAGTGGTCCAATTGGATGTCAATTTCTATATCAAAGCTCAAGTTTTCTGAAACGTCGATATTTGTGCATGATTGTCCTCAACAATTGTAATAAATTGTGGAACATTGAAGTCCAACTTTCCGACAGCTGTAAGACGCTTTACATGCTTTTGTGCATTTACAAGATATAAACTTTAGGAGCATTTTAGGAGCTGGATCCTTAGTTGTGGTAATCGGAAGAAGACCATCTTTGGTGTTCTTCCAGCCCCAACCTAGTGGGCTTTTGGAGTTGCCATTCCATAGCTGTATTGGGTGATACATTCAAAAGGAAAGTGGACATGCAGCTGCCTGAGGAGGTGGTAAAGAAGAGAGACTAAACAAACTTTTCGATAGGGATTTTGAAAATAGTTGGAATCTCAGATTATCCAATAGCTGTCGTCGATCTTGGCTCCATTTTACCTTTGCTCGGTTTCATGCAGTAAATTTTTGCTGTAGGTGGTGATAGTGCTGTTAGAATCACCAAAAGTTCTATATCTTCACCTACTGCCACTACACAGTCGTAATCGGTCTCAATAAGGAAAACCTCTTTTCGCTATATGATGGATAGAAACCACCTTTCCTGTACCTTCTTCCAAATATAATGCAGTCGTAATCAGGTGATTCATCAACTGCGGTATTGATAGTGAGACAGTCAGCATCTTCATCAGCTTGTTTAACGACGAATCCCATTTCTTCAAGTTTTTCACTTACCATGAGCCGGCTTTTATTCTTAACATTCGATATAAATTTTTCTTGCGACATAGTGGCTGCCATCGACTCATCGAATAGTACATCAACGTCAGTATGTCTGTTCAATCATAGAAAATTTTCGACCGATTTCATACTTTTGGCAGCTTCTTCATATCCGTCGAAAACAGCTATACAATGTTTATTGAAATATTTTTGAACATATTCCATATACTTAGACATGATCGAAGAGAACGTTTCTATTTGATTCCAAACAATACGGTGAAAAAGAAACCCGCCATCTACAACCTGGATTCCATATTCAAAATTTACTTCTTCAAAGATAAAAGTTCACAGCCAAGCTTTAAACACATTTTGACTCTTGGGCCCTTTGCACTAACAACACCCTTAGGGACGCAAAATTTAATAGTACAAAAACAATGAATTAAGGAGTAATATAAGAATGAATTCTTTATTTACCCTAATTATTTAAGGGGGTTTGGACCCTCTAAGCCCGGCTTGGTACGGCCTTGAAATATTTATATGTTTGCATTAATTATCATTAACAAATTGAGTTAGAGTAATATTCAACATAGACACCGATATACAGCGAGCGAAGCCCGATATTTCGAGAAGTTGGGGGAGAATACCACACTTCTTGTGGCTATTGCCCCAAAACTATAGGTCTTAGCGAGCAAGTCATTTTAATCGTTTCTATAGAGAATATAATTATCTCCAATATCAGTTATGACTAGATTCACTGTAAAACTGAAACAAATGCAGATATTGGCAAAAAATTAAATTTTGCTCCATTTTTCCAATATGCAGCCAAAGCAGAAGTCTTTCGAAGGGGGGAAACTTAGTATGTTTATCAGACCCCCAGAATAAAGCGATCAAAACCATTTCCAGCTTTTCCCTAATTATTTCCGCTAAACGACCTTTTTGGCCCTCTGGCGCCTGGGCCAAGATTAGTAATTTTGCTGCCAAATTTATTAAAATATAAATTCTCAACATCAAAGAAGCTTCCCATGAAGTAATCTGAACTGGAGCATTTTACTGCAGTATATTTGTTATTACTAATTAAAATACTTTAGTCATTTATGAAGGAGTTTGAGTGAGAGTCAAAGTCAGATAATAGAAAAATAAAGCAGTCGGAGCCGAAGGCTTGGCGTACCGAAGCCTCCACCCTGCTGGATTAGATTCCCTTGTCAAAATGAAAATTTACAACTAATTTAATTTAATTGCAGTATAATAGCAACACATAGCTATATCCATACCAAAAGTAAATTTCCATCTAGTGCATCTTAAAATAATATTGCCGATTAATAGTGCTTGCAATCTGCTTCAGTGGCAGAATGGTCTCAGGCGTCACTCTCGCAATAGACTGTACTGCCGATGACAGGGAGATTGACCACCAATAAGCACTGTTAGAGCTCAAAAACAAATTCTAATTCAAAATTTCGTAGCTTCTTTTTTAATCTCCACTCCGTTATTTTCTCAAATATCTTTGAGGATTCAAGGTATTCAAAGGTTCAAGGAATCCATCCCTACTGGAAGCTCAATCGGTTTCATGTGAATTAAATAAAGAGTGCAACTTGACCCGAATAAGAACATGCATCACATGCCCATCAACTCTGTAATACAGTTGGCTAGAAATCGTAAATTCACACCAACATTATTGCACATGGATCATGTTAATGGAGATAAAGAGTTAATAGAAGTTCCTGTCCTCAACTTACAAACTCGCCCATCGTCTTGCTGCTATCTGGCTCCACCCGTTCCAAGAAGTCCAGAGCGTAGAAAGTGTATCTGTCAATGATGTAAACACCAATGGCTGGGTCTACATGATGCTGAAACAACCAATGAAGTTGTCGTTGAGGTAACAATTCAACTCACAAGGTTTTGAGAGATAACCTTGAGATCATCCATAAACCAGGTAACTCTTTTTATTACCTTATTAGACTCTTCCTCCCTCACCCCATGTAACAATATATGTAAAAATCAAGCCTGAGCCCTTTTATCACCTGCTCGCGTTTGCGTGGAGGGATAGTGAAAAACTATTTAGGAAAAATAACCTTATGTATATCCAAATGAACCTCGATCTCCTAGTCTTTGGAAGAGATGTTATGAGGCCCAACAAGCTGTACTCACGGACAAGGAATCTTCTCCCACCAGGCTGCTGGCCACCGCCAGGATGTTGGGCGAGTAGAACTTCTCATACATGGAGGCTGCTTGGCACGTGTCAATCATGAAAAATATCTCATGATATCTAAAAGCAAAATAAAACAACTACACGCATAAGCAGGGGCGAATCTAGGCACGGTTTTTATGGGCTGCAGCCCAGGGCCCCAGTCAATCAAAGGGCCCCCTTTGTGGTCAAAACAACAAAAATAAATAATAATAAAAACAATTTAAATTTATAGAAAAAATCAATTATACAAAAATGTTGTGTACTTAGAAAAAGTTTAAATGGTTTGCAACCCTATTGGATTTGAATAAAATATCGAATATCAATGTTTTAAATGAAAGTAAATAATAAATAGAGCTCTGTCTTCTATCACGGCAATAGTATTGAGGTGATTGTATCGCCTCTGTTGGTAGTTGGTAAAATCAAAATAGACTTTGTTATTTGTCAATCATGCAAATAATGTTGCAACAAATATATGTTTTCTTTTCTGCATCTTCCCATAGGTGGGAGCTTCTAAATTGTGAAACAAAACTAAAATTTATGGTAAAAAGTTTAATACAGACTAGATGGCCTTGTCGCTTTAAATATGTGAAAAATCCAGAAATTTTATAAAATTCCCTGACTTTTCCATGATTTTTCCCTCACCAAGCAGATTTTCTGTTTTTTTAGGTCGCTGGACATCCTGTATTTAAATTCCATGATTTAAAAAAAAATTAAATTCTTAGGCCTTTTTCTGTTTTACAGTACATAAAAAAAAATCCCCGACTTTTCCAGACTCTCCCGGTTTTACCCGTTGGTAGCCACCTTGTTTAAAATACTTGTATGCTTCACTAGCTTATAACAGAAAGTTCAACTGATCATGTTTGTCCTACCTCCTCTTCTGCCACATCTGCTCAAGAGCGTCGGCCAACTCCTGGCTTGTCACCTCTTCAGAGTCTTGAAACTTGAGGAATCCGTCCCCGCCATGACCTGTCAGATACACCAAGACGTTACTACCCTCGTCAGTCAACAGCTGCTTGGAGCGAGGCGTGCCAGGTGGAAGGCGGCCGGTCAACAGACGGACAAAGTTCTCCACAGTTACCTCAGAAAAAAAATAAAAGTAAATCCTTTTTAGTAGAGTATTCAAAAAAGAGATCAGAACTTTCAAACTAGCTTAACCCATGAAAGTACAACACACACTACATACCAGTGCCTACCTCCACCTTCCTCTATCCGTCCAACACTCTACCTCCTTTAATTGCTTACATTCTTCTACTCTCCTTGAACACTTTCTGTTATCTGCTCCTCCCATCTCTTTCTTAGCCTCCGTTGTGGTCTTTTACTACACACAAACATGCATTCCTAATCACAACATTTTCTTATAGGGCCGGCAAGAAACTGCATGTAGCTCAAAAAACAACTTAATCCATCCTCACCAACTTTCTCCACACTTCCCTTTCCTCGCATACTTCCTTCGCTTCAACATCCATATACAGAGTCATACATGCTCTTTTATTCTTAAAACTATTGTGTCTTTTTCACACACTCGTCTACAACATTTAGCCACGTCTCACATGGCCTACCCCTTGTTTTTGATTCACGCATTCTTAGCTACAAGATCTATTTTATTTTAAATATAGAAGATTTTATAATAATGGAAATTGATAAAAATAAAAAAAAAGGGAAAAATAAACTATTAAGTGTATATTTGATGAAGAATGCTCACGTGGAGAAAGAGGAGAAATGTGGGAAAAATCCAAAGTACAAAGGAAGATGTCATCTTTGTGCATTGGATTCTTCCAGTATTTTTTTCTCTTTCCATAGGTGGGCGTTTTTCATCAAATTTACTCTTATTAGTTTATTTTACCTTTTTCTTTATTTTTATCAATTTCCCTTATCAAAAAATTATTTGGCCATTGGGCCACCTTATTTTTAAACATTAAATATAGAAGAAGTAGTCATCAACTACAGTTTATTTATGAAGGGATAATGACACCTCCATGATAAACAATCTGCTGGCAAAGTGATTAACATTTATTCATTGTTTACAAATCATAAGAGATTTCTACTGAAAAAATGCATAAATATTTCAGTTTAATGGGTGAAGAAACTTTTCTAAGGCTCAATAAATCCACATCCATGCATGTATAAATATGACATAGGGGGTGTAGAGAAGCTTTAATTTGAACAAAGAGTGTCAATTTCCAAAGTTATCAACCAAATAACTTATAGTGATATTTTGTCAATTTTTACTAGACTACATTATTACATTGTACATTCTCTAATTTTTTTTAAAATCGCGGGTAAGGTATGGCCTAATAATCATAGAAAAATAAACTAGTCTAATGTATAAATAAGAGTTTTATATTTTTTATTGTCACATCTTACTACCTGCTCAGGTTATATGCCTAAACATATGATAATTACTCTAATGAGTAAGGAATGATTTTAGAAGTTATCTACTGTAAAATGGTCAGGGCTCTAGACCATTTCTTTTAAATAATTAAATTAGTTTGCCATTGTTTACATGTTAATATGATCATACTAAAGAACTAAATTTATAATACATTATTGTTTTCCATTCGTCTAGACCTACTTTAAGCTCTATGCTAGGATCAAATGTTTAATTGTAAGAAAGTGTGGGGTTTAATATTAATTATAAGTTGTCGTCTGCTATCTTAACCAAAGTTGTAAGCAATATATATTTTAAATTTCAATTCATTAACTTCATTTTTCGGCCTTTAACTTTTAAATCAGGTTTTTCATTTTAGTAAAGTCTTTGTGGGAATTTTAGCTTCATCTAAATTTATTACTTTTACTTTTCCCTTTCTAGCATCATGCTTTTTAATCTTATCTGTACCCGGAATCTGTGAGGTGCACCTGTGGCTTGCACGTGTGGCCTCACAGTGGAAAGTGGGAGGTTTGGCGTGAACAGCTAGCCAATCAGCACATCCGATTAAGCGTCTGTGTTTGACCCTATGTGGAAGGGAAGCGTCAGACACAAGAGACTTCCTGGTCAGCACACGAATTGAGAGGACATGCTGGGAGACTTCCTGGTCAGCACGCGAGCTGATAAAACGTATTTTCAAAAGTTCTTTTCGTGTTGATCAAAGCGTGCCTAGAGATTGGTGGGAGGAAATGGAGACCATGTGGCTAAATGCCCACTTCATTAACTATTTAATCATCTTCATGTACTCAGTATTTTGGTTCTTCTTTACATTAAGTAACCTGTGAAAAATGTCTAAAATGTTTATCTAAAATAAAACTTAAACTTCTACTCTATAAATTTCCACTTATTTGATCGGCGATGTCCTCTACCCCCACCATTAAGTTATTAACCCCGAGATGCTCTACTAAACACACTGACTGCCGAGGACCTATACAAACAACAAGCTGAGAAGGAGAGGAAGAGATTCGACTAGTTACACTACCCACATTTGCGGGGAAAAAGAGAGGGAAACTGTCTAGGCAAAACCACCCTCAATAGACCTGACCGGGATTCAAACCTCGATCTTCCTAAATCATCAACAGGCGAGTCTTAACACAAGAGTAACACCTTAGACCATTCAGCCACTGAAGTGGGTTAGATTTTAATAAAATAGAGAGCCAGTCCATTTTCCACAGGAAGAGCTTTTAGATAAAACAAGTTGGTTTTTTTTTGCAGTAGAAAGTTGTTAATACATTTTACTACAGTATTGTTGTAATTTTATAGATTTTATTTTAGACCCGCATATTACTACCCATTTGGGTTATACACCTATGTACCTACTAATTAAACTAGTGTGTTGGGGATGAGGAAGGTTGAATTTAGAAGTGAACACGCATTTGTGTAGAGGTGGGAGTGGTGAAACCATTTCTAGGGAAAATCACCCTCAGCACACCCGACCAAGATTTGAACCCTGATCTTCCTGTCATCAGCAGTCCAATCTCTTGCGAGAGTGACGACGCCTTAGACTATGCTGCCATTGAAGTGGATTATTTCATACTTATTGATAATGTATTTTAAAAGCAGATGAAGATGAAGCAACATATTAATACGTGAAAGTGGATCTAGTATCATTAGGCCCTGCCAACTATAAGATGAAGATTGGACCGCACTGGAAGTGAGACAGTGATAGGACATGACTGTACATACCTCGTAGCCTCTGTAGTCGACTTCTACATCATCTCCATAGACATTGATGTGCTGTTTGGCGTTGTTGAACACTGTGGCAGGACGTGGGTTCCTTGAGTTGCAAGCCATATCATCAGCCACCATTAAGATTATCTGACTGTAAAATTAGAATAATATCCTACTTTTTTTTTTGTATCAATACACTCTTTTCCTGTATGAAGTTAAGAGCGAATTTCTTGATAACAGACTTTTTTTTTTTTTGGATCCCATAAAGGTGTCTGCTATTAAAAGATTTCGCTGTATCCAAAAGTCGTTATGAACATTTTAATGCGTACCTATCAGGAATCCCCAGTCTCTTTACACTCCTGTAGATGGATAGCACATTTGCAACATGACGGTAATTGAACCAAAACCTTGACGTGTCCACTAGCACGGCCCAGTTATTGGTGTGGCCTGCTCTGGCGAAATTATCTGGTATTCCCACCTGGCATTAAAAAAAAGGGGGTGGGGGGTTAAGTTGTGAGAATTAGTTTTAACCTCTACCATGTAACACTTTAAGTAAAGATAAAATAAAAATGACAAAATACACACACACACAAACAGAAAACATTTTACACTTCATAAAAGTAAATCTACCGGTACGGTCTTATTCGGCATTAATTTGTAGGGCAGTGTGTACAAAAATTGATATGATCCAAGTGTACAAGTAATAAATGCACATTAAGATTAAGTAATATGAAGATAGGAAATATAAAAGATTTTTTTTTAACATTTCCTTAAATAGCCTATCTCTGAGTTTTGAAGTGTTTTAAAAAATAATTGGAATTGTAAGTGTCAAGAATTTTATAATACTGAGATAATCTTCTGCTCTAGGCAATGATATAATACTTTCTCGGGAAATGGTGTTTTGAGCTCCTTCAGTAGTCCCTGGAAAAGCATCGGCTCTCACTCTCAGGGTTATGTAGCACCTGCGACTCACACTATTAATGTGTTAGGCATAAGGAAGGTTACAGAAAGTGTACAGGCATTTATGTGGAGGGAGAGTGTAAAATCATTTAGGGAAAACCACCCTGAGTACACTTGACTGGGATTTGAACCCAAATTTCCCTGTCATCGGCAGTCCAGTTTATTGCGAGAGTACCGGTAGCACCTTAGACCATGCTGCCCCCAAAGAGTGGGTTGCTTCAAGAATGTTTAGATTAAATCATGAGAGTTTCCAACTGTAATTTGTGTAATAGGTTCTATATCAGAGAAATGGTCCTCTATGTTTAAAGAGAATACATGCTGAGGGACTCTGACATCCATTACCACTGCTCGATACATTCCAAAATATGTACTCTTTAGGTAAATAAACTAACACTGTAGGAGATAAGGCCAACATATATCAGGAAGATACTAAACAACAGACTACAATCACAACTATGGGGGACAGTGAACAAGTGACTATTTCAAACACTGGAGGTGATTCGAAGATTTAATTTGACCTATGATATGCAGTGTTCTTCACAGAACTTACCTATCAAATGGGCTAAAATTTAAGCAATAAGTGTGGCCCTGTATGATAGGCCTACTATTGTATTGCTACTTAATGCTGGCAACATTTTTTGGGGAGAACAAAGATATGCCAACTCTTTTTATATAGGCCTATTTGACAAGTCCAGTTCTTTAATTAGGACAAGGAAAGTTAAAATTAAAAATATTTAACAGTACATGATCTTTTCTAACGGCTATTAAAAAGAAACAGTATTTTCCAAAAGTTTAGTAATGTTTAAATCTGGTTGTTAAATTGCCAAATTTGATAGTTTTTCACATAGGGATGAAAAAAGATGAATAAATCTAAATGGTATGATAATTGATGGTAGTGAAAGAATAGCCTTATACGTTTATTAATATTATCCTTGCAAGATTCTAAATCATGGTGTGTAGGGTGGTAACCTAAGCAAACCATCAATCAAGGCACTTGCAACGATAGGCCAAGAGCGGTTCCAGGGCCTATTGAATGTTTTTTTTTAATGGTTTATCACTCCCTCTCTCCACGCAAATTCTGGTAGTTTACAATTCCTCTATATTCAACCGTCCTCATCCCTAGCCCATTTGTGTAATTAGTACATATGCGTATAGCCCAAAGAGGTAGCAAGACGCGGTGCTAAAAAATAATAATCCTTAACAGGATCCTTGGTGAAGCTGCAAGAGAGTGCTTTGCTCTATATAAAAACTTACCGTCCTAAGGATGGTGGCTGAACACATTAAATTCCATTGTATAATTAAAAGTAATGGACATATTATCTGTGTGTTCTTCATAGCTAACAAATAAATTAATCAATTCTCTAAAAATTAAAACATTACTATATTTGACATATTCGTAAATTTAAATTATAAGAAAGCCTACATTAATGCCATGGATCAAATAAAAATAAGACTGCTTGGTATTTGGTAGTTACTACATACACTGATAAGTTCCTTTTCTTTAGCTAATAAATTAAATTTATCAATCTAACAGATAGATA
Source organism: Timema bartmani (assembly GCA_902151455.1). Taxonomy (NCBI): domain Eukaryota; kingdom Metazoa; phylum Arthropoda; class Insecta; order Phasmatodea; family Timematidae; genus Timema; species Timema bartmani. Next base: position 341,709 of record CABFWB010000156.1, on the reverse strand, counting down.
TTTAAGAGAATAAAAGTGTCATGACTAGCAGATTTAATAATTATCAACTTGCAACCTACGCTCAAAGCATTCTAATAAGATATTTTACTCGTAGGAAAATGTAGTCTTGAGTCTAATAGAATTTAATGGTCGGTGTATGTAATTATTTATAAACTTTCATCTGGGGAGGAAATTACGATCTAGGCATGATTTAACAATTTTTACTACTATACTAATTATGGTTTAGCTTTAATTGATATTGTTAATTTAGCATTTAAAGATGATAAATAATATTACTTAGTTTATTTATAGCCCTATATTATATTTAGTAAATTTACACACACTATAATTATTCATTTATAATTTCAAATTAAATAAAAGGATTTAATAGTCAAAAAGCTCAATATGATTGTTTTTATAGCGGAATTAATATTAAATGCTATTCATTAACCGTTTAGTGATTTGTAAATTCTTTAGTTATAGTTTCCCGGCAGTAATATCATAAAATAAATTTAATATCTCAAAATAGATTACAGTTTAAACTTTAAAAACTCATATTCTTAGGCCGCTTGGAGCATTAACGTCGCGCTAGAATGCATCGCGACTGAGTTGAGTTTTAGACTTTTGCAGAGACAACTAGATGGTCAATGGGTTAGATAGATACCTCTGTTGTCGAATTTACTAAACAAAATAACAAAGATCTTTCTTATCTATGAATCCCTTTAAATAAAAAAATTTGTTTAAGTTGTGTAATAATGTCTCATTTCTGAACTAAATATAAATAATGACATTAGAAATTCTTTCGTAAATTTGATGCTATAATCGTGATTTATGGCATTTTTGTAATCATAATACAGCAAAATAGGTTGAAGTAAGATTTGGGATTGACTTTGAAGTAAAAAAAAGTATAAACAAATAAAATGGCCGATCCTGAAGCTGCATCGTCTAGTGGGGAGCCATCTGATGTTCCAGAAAATGACGACAAAATTGAAGAATTTTTGGAACCCGCAAATAAGCGGCGGAAACTAATGAAATCTGCCGATGGAAAGACGGACAAACTGGAGTATCGGTTGGGGGGCATTCTATGTTGTGCTGTTTGTCTAGACCTCCCAAGGACTGCCGTTTATCAGGTTTGTAGCATCAGCTGTTTCCTTGTAGAAAATTGCGTCATTATCAACAAAGAACGTAGCTCTATATTGAGTTGTGTTTGAGAGACTTTTGAACGCAAATAAATTAATAAAATTGTTTGTAAATTATTTTGATCTTAATTTTTCATTTTATCCTGTGGAGTTTATTTGTTAGCCATAAATATTAGCTCATTCTATTAATTATTAATGAAGTCTTGTGAAATATTTTATCAAAGTAAGACAGGTTTTAAGTGTAAAATTAAGTATAAGTATGGTTGAATGTTTTCAATTTAACATTAGAAGGAGCCCATAAGTTCATTTTAAGAACCACCCACTAGGCCCTATATTAAATAAAATAAAGCAAAAGAAATATTACAAGATTAGAAGTACACAAAAGCAAATAAAGTAAAAAAGAAAATTAAAAATGAGTTTAAAAAAGTCTTCAATGAATACAGAGTCAAGCTAAAAAGTAAGAATAAAGGGGATGTTACACACAATATTGCACATTTAAGGGTTTTTTTTCAAATAAAATAGCCTATTTTTAACTTATTTTTATAATAATTTACAAATTGAAAAAAGAAAACATGGATTAGGAAAGAAAATAACAAAATAAGAGATAACCTACTCCACCTAAGTCACAGTAGGCTGACATATAAAGGTTGTGTGTTTAACTCTCACACCTAATACACTTCAAACCAACTTTGGTGGCCGCATGGTCTAAGGCGCTACTTTCACAATAGACTAGACTGCCGATGACAAGATTGTGGTTCGAACCTCATTCAGTTGTACTGAGGGTGATCCTCTAAATCCAACCTTTCTCATCCACAACTCATTAGCGTAATTACTACACAAGTGTATAACCGGGATGAGTAGAAAGACACTCTTCTTAAAAAAAATTATATTCAGAATAATTTAATTGTTTTTATAAACACACACTAATAGTACACAATGACCACATTTTATGTTTTTCCCTAGAAAACCCAACACAATTATCTTGTTTGAAGAAGTTTTCAAAATATGCATGAACTAGACTATGTAACATCACACAAGAATTCTAGAAAACTAAACTGGAAATTTGTACTATCACACCTGCACGCTAAATGATGTTACAAATATTAAAACTAAAATAATTAATATTTAATCAGTGGCGAAGTGTGATCTTTCTTTTGGGTGAGGTGAGGGCAAAACTTGCACGTAACGATTATTTCTCACCACGTGTTAACATATTAAATTAAATTCATTCAAGCTTTCCTAGTTTTTAAAAATCACTAAACAAATCTACAAACAGAAATAATAAGAGAACACAGGTTTTGAATTAAACTCACCAAGTGATCACATTACTTGTACAAATATTGGGAACATCTGTCTCTTAATGCCAGTTCATGAGTACCATGGTATTTTAAACATTCTATTAATTAATAATAGAATTAATAAATGCCTATTTTTTACACCTGTTTATTGTGTTTTTGGACTGAATTTTGACCGCAAAATCTATCTTTGATGCAATATTTACTATTCCAAATGTTTTAAACTTAAATGCATTTTCCAAATGAATTGCGCATTACTCATTTAAAAAAAATTATTTCCCATAAATGTTTAAGATCCTTACAGCCTTCCACTCACTGTACATAACCCCTTCACCCCCAAATAATAAACAATAAAACAAAAAAGCTCTGTTTTTCTTCACTCAAAGTCAACCACAATTGTTTACCAAACAAAGCATTAAAAAAAGTTATTTTTTTCTTGCCAGCCAGCTGCTTAAATGTAGTCGTCGGGCTGATGTGCTCCCAAACAATTAACTTCAAGTTTTTCTTTGCAGTTTTTGTGAAGAAAACAAGAGTTTTTGAATCAAGAATCTACTTTATTAATTTTAACTAATCATTTTCATACGTCATCTTACTTTTTGGGTGCCAACACATACTAAAACACAGAGAGATAGACAAAAACAAACAAATATAGACCACCTTTATCATATAGCGGGCCTGCTCAGGCTGGCCCTATTCGCTAGTGTAAAGCTTGCACCGGAATGGTAGGGGGTTACCCTTGAGAGACATCTCACACCGGGTGGTTTCTCAAGGACCTGTCACAACTGATCCTGCTCAATTTCTATATCCAGTCATTAGAACGCTGTAAGGTATAATTCTCACATGACATTTGGAGTAAGTAATGAATCTTCTTGGGACTGGAATACTGTATAACGAAAACAATAATTCACTGCATGTAGAGAATGATGCTCCACTTCTTTTTTTTTTACAAAATATTTTATTGAATAAAAAGAAAGAAAAGATCAATTTTTTATGTTGAAAATATTAATTTTTTATGTTAAAAAATTTGGGAAAAATGTTGGTGTGGCCCCTGTATTTAAAACAGGCCTAATTATTAGGATACAAACCTTTTATAATGTATACCTAAATATTATTATGGTTCTTAGCCAACCTAGCTAAACCACCCTTAATGAGTTAATAATTAAAAATAATTATAATAATATTGATCATATATATAATTTAATTCTTATAGAAATTATGTCAGACACTGTAAGCGATCATGGGTCAACATTATAATGCAAACTATGTGAGTCAACACAAAATATAGTCAATATTTTTGTTTCTCTAGACCAGGGGTCTTTGACATTCATATTATGACCAAAGGTAAATATTTAAAATTTAAAAATGTGAAATTTTGCCAAAATTTTTCTATACACTTAAATTTGAGTTGATTAAAAAAAAATTACAATAACAATTATTAGCAAAAAAAGCATTTTATTTGTCAACTTTTTAATAATATCGAAATACAACTCTATAATATGTGACATCCAGTCATTTTATTTACCACAAAATGAGGGTTATCTGTCATTACTTTTCCTTCGATGATGTGTTCCAGTGCTCCAACGGACACTTGATGTGTGCGGGATGTTTCACTCATCTCCTGGCGGACGCTCGTCTACGAGACGAGGTCTCGACCTGCCCCAACTGTCGGATTGAAATCAGTAAAACCTCAGCGTCTCGGAACTTAGCGGTCGAGAAAGCCGTCAGCGAGTTGCCGTCAGAGTGCCAATACTGTGGCAAGGAGTTTCCTCGCAATTCATTGGAGAGGCACGAAGAGCTACTTTGTGAAGAGAGGTAGACATTTGCTAGTTTCTTTAATGACTGGAATTGTTACATAGTGTGTCATGTATGAGTAGAGTACCCACATTTGTGTGGAGGGAGAGTGTAAAATCACTTAGGAAAAACCACCCTCATTACACCCAATCGAGATTCAAACTATGGTCTACCTATCAACAGCAATCCAGTCTATTGTGAGAATGACAAAGCAAGGGCTATAAACCCTTCCAAAACAGACCTTGCAAGTTAAGTCACTCATACC
>CABFWB010000156.1:322564-337231 GCA_902151455.1 Timema bartmani | reverse complement strand
CCCCCCCCATACCCCCAACACCTGTTCTCACACTGCATATACTTTAGATTACATTTTGAACCCACTAAAGTTTGAACCAAAGTCTCTTGAAGCTATTCAGTCATCATTTGAATTGCAACGACTCACCGCTCTCGGCCGAGGGCAGTAACATAATCATCAATACATTTAACTATAACTCTTCGGATGAACATTCCAGGATTACCAACTGCAAGTTTAGCCGTATTGGGTGCCCGTGGCGAGGCCCATTCCACGAGGAGACTGAGCACGAGGTGGCCTGTGTGCACCCCAACCGTTCGGGGGCAGAGGTCATGGATGCCCTCCAAGAGATTGACCTCAAGTGCGAGGAGGAGAAGCGATTGTATGACTGTGTGTTTGACCTGCTCTCTTACGAGAAGATTACATTCAATGGTAAATGATGAGTCTCACTTCTATATCGTTAGACAACAACAAAAAAAGTTTTATTTTGTACTTTTCTCTCCGCCAAAGATATGGTCAGGATTAAGTTGACCAAGTGTTTATCATGCTATATAAAATTCTGATTTGAAAGATTATGGTTTGATCCATACTAAATGTACTATGGATGGTTACTGGTTTTACCAATATAAATGTTATCATCTCAGGTAAATGCAGGTGAAATTCCTTAAAAATTTACCCTTGATTAGATTAGATAGTTTAAATAGCTAATATGAGTAATAGCTAGGGACACCGAGCTATCATGAGACATGTTTGTAAGAACTTTTACTTGGCATATTAAAAAAAAAGTTGACTTTTTTAGCATTTTTAAAATCTTTTATACACATGCGAAATAAAACAAAACTGGACATTTTCGTGAAATTGATTGTGTGGCCTTTTATATGAGAATAATGGTCCATAATGTTTTAATGAGTATCAACGATATCGAAACTAAACACATTTTAACTTAGAAGCAGATGACATTATTCTTTGGTTAAAATTGCCAGAAAAAACACTACCAACTGCAGTGTTATAATTTTCTTCTTAATATTCCTATAACAAATCAAAGTTTTCTGTCCAGAAAAAAGCAAAAAATTCCCTCCACCAAAGACCATTGCTAAAGATGAAGTAAAATATATGTTTGTGGTGGCTATTATGAAAGTCAAATCGTGAACCAAGGCAAATATTTAAAATTTAAGGATTTTAAATCAAGCTGTAATTTCTTTAAATTCCTAGCACCTAAGTTTGAGTGGATTTTTTTTTTCTTTACCATTTTTAGCCAAAAAATACCAAAATCCAACTTATTATTTAACTAAATACAATAATTTTATTTACCACAAATCCAGATCTCCGTTAATAGCTAATTAGTTTGGTAGGCTTGTAGATTATATTTTTACACTCTTAACACCAATTTATTTTAAAATAAATATGTTAGCTACCTCCATATTATTCGATGCACCACAAACACGATCTGTTTTCATCCTGTGGCTGAGTCGGTTCAGTATAATGCCTTCATCTTCTGCCATCCTTCCACCATTCTTCTCCTCTTACTTGTACACTCTTTGTTATCTGTTCCTCCCATCTCTTTCTTGGCCTCCTTTGCGATATTTTTCCTAGATACTTAATCTACTTAATTCTTTTTGCTATTCTCTCCTTCGTAATCCTAATTACATGTCCATACCATTTCATCCTTGCTTCCTCTAGTATCTCATGTACTCTTTGTACCCCAACTATTGCCCTGTCACCTTAATTCCTAATCCTGTTTCTCCTCTACGATGTATATTAAAGTTCATACCAATTCAAAAAAAGTTATTTTGTACAGCAAAAATCACTTGGAAAGTATGTTTTTCTGCCCACAGATTTGCAGATGAAGCCATATCGAACAGACGAGTTTGTTCACAAGCTTTTCTACGAGACGAGTCGCTTTTCTGCCTTCAACAACCAGTGGGTGGTGAAGTCTCGCATTAACAATAGCCAGCGTGACCCTACCCAGAGTTTCAACCGCAACATTACTTACCAGGTAAAGTTGGACCACGAAGTTACACGGAGAGCGACCAATTGAGGTGAGTATGCAGGTTTTTAATGTCCTTTAATGCAATGCCCTTGTATCCCCATCGTCCCCACAGTTAGGTTTGGAGGAGCGACGTCAAGTGAAGCCCATATCTCCTGAGACTTCATGCCCAATGACTCATCTCGTCACATCACGAGCGTACCATTTAGGTGCGTATCAGCTCTTGTCTGTGGTCGCGGCTTGAACCGCCACCACTTTGAATGCCTCTTTTTTTTCAGCGTTAAATATTTTATTTCCTTAACAGCTTTCCAACGCCGCCAATGAGTGCAGAATCGATTTAAAAAAAACAGCATGAACAATTTTTTTTTCTCCTGAGAAATGCTTTGATAGAACAATTATCACAAATGAACAAACATTTACAACTGGAAGATGATTAAAAAATAAAGCATGATCAAAGGTGAAATGTTGGAAGAAATGAAAGCTAAATAGAAGATGAAACTACCCACAGTGAAACTGTTAGCGCCTTGTCGTTCCTGCCAGCAAATGTGTTTATTTCAGAAGAGCTATGGGTATGTATGTGTGTAAGGATTTTTCTTTCAAGTACAAATTGTTTTTGAGATTTAAAAAATGATTAATGGGTTCGTTGAATCTAAGGAAGAGATTTATTTAGAACATAATTTTTTAATTCAATTCCCTTTAGAAGTTCTTGCATTTAAGTATTGGCTTAAAATAAAAAAATAAAATTAATGATTATTCAACTAATTTTGTTTGTTGTTTTATTATTATAGTTGGCTGCATGTCCATAGTTGGTATACAATTCTTATAAAAAATACTCTTTCCAATAATAAAAGATAAATTAATACTAATTAATAACTATTTGAATCAAAATTCAATATTTTGAGACATGTCAAACAGCAGAGCCATACTTACTTTAAAAATAACTTTTTTAAATCACTCTCACCATTTTCATTTATTCTGGAAATCAGTTCGGTTGTTTGAATTTATTGCTAGATTTTTTTTTCTTAATACCCGACTTGTATTAAACTCTAGTTGATCCTGAAAACCAAGACAACCTATCCCCTGGCTCTCCACTACTTGATATTGCGGGGACCTTTCGGCGACATGAAGGTCAGCTCTAAGATTTACAAGTTTGACTTTACCGACCAAGATAACGAGAGCCCTTATGTCCAGCTGCCGCTGCCCGACACGGCAGAGTGCAATCGGCTCTTGGCCGCCAAAGCCATCAACTTCAGGTTGGTGTCATAGTCTACCATTGGTTCCCAAGGTAGGCGACGTCAATAGGGACAGGATTTTCACATTCTTAGGAAATGTTTAGAGATTGTTGTACAGCTCTGCATTTTAAAAATAAATATTTATAGTACAGTATTTTTTTGAATGTTTAAAACAGTCTATAAAAATCTCAGTAAGGAGTGTATTGAGGTAAATTTGAATTTGTGGTTGAGGGAAAGGTCTGATAATTCTATTTCCGAGATTTTTGACCCACCTTGTTTAAGTTACACCATGGTGAAACCAACCAAGGTAAGCTTGTTACATTTCAGGGTAGACGGATGGCACCAAAATAATATGATAATTCAACTCTCAATTTATACTCAATCCGACGACTTAGCTCAATTGGTAGCCTGTCTCTCTACTGAGTTAAGAGTTCTGGGTTCGATTCCCAATATGACCGAAGAATGTATAATTCGTGAAATGTGGGTTTACCCTTTCACATTGATAAATTAACAGCTGGGGACTGGATGTTGTTGTATCTGTGTTGGTGTTAAGTTAGATTATAAAACATATGAAGCTACGACGGGTCTAGCAAGCCAGTAGTGGAAAATGTATGACTTGAATAAAAAAAGTGATCCAGGCCACAGGCTGGAAACGGTAATGGATTTACCTGATTGGGTAATAAGATAAGACGAGGTGCTAGAACAAAAAAAGTAGTGGATGTAAAAAATGTTATACTCTGGTAGTAGTTTTAAAACTTTGGTTATTACCGACTTAATCTAAGGGAAAGGGTAGCTTAGAGGAAGTGCATACTCATTATGTGGAACACTACCTCCAATTGAGCCTTGATCTTGGTCTATTTCAGTTCTGATGCCTGAGACCACACGACTACCGATTAGTTGGTCGCATGATCTAGCGCGTCACTCTCGTGTGAGAAGATTGGGGTTCGAATCCTGTGCTGGGGTGGTTTTTCACAAATCAAGGCTACCGGGGATAAGGGGGGGTAAATTCACACTACACACATTTTTCAGTACAACAACTTTAATATCTCAAACCCGGTAAAGACCCTGGCATTTTTTTAAAAATTATTTTATTACATGATAAAGACCTCTTTTAACCATAATTTAAAGTGTATTAGAAAGGTCTGGTGATAGTTTAACAGATGGCAGCACTAGCTTAATTCGAGTTAAAATTGGACTTCCCTTTTTTTCCCTCTTGTATCCTTAAAATGGTTTCCCACTATTCCTCCAAGCCATCGAGGGTACATTTCCTGTGTAATTATACCTTCGTCTCATTAGCCTAGTTATTAATGCATGTGTATAACTAAGAGACGGTGAAAAAAAATTGTGAACACATTATTTTATTTTAACCTAATCATTTTAGAAAGGAAGAGTATTATACATTAAAATAAGTAGTAATGTTAAGAGAAACTAGGAAAATGGAGACCATGGGAATGAAGTCTGTGAGGAGCATGTTAGCTGTCATGAGGATGATCAGGATTAGGAATTAAGTTATCTGGGGAAGAGTGGGGGTACAGGGAGTACATGAAATAGTAGAGGAAACAAGACTTGAGATGGTATGAGCATGTAATTAAGATGAAAAAAGGGAGGATGCCAAAAAAAAGTTGTAAATGAAGTATGTAGGAAAAAAGACAGCAAGGGAGGCCAAGAAAGAGGTGGGAAGAGAAGAATAAAGGAAGATGGAGGCATTTTACTAACCTGACCCGGCCACAGGCTGGTGATGATGAGTTTGTGCCGATTACTTTAACTATTCCATAAATATTTTATTTCTTTACAGACTTATCATGTTCCTTGCATCCAAGTGAGCAGCACTTTGAAGACCTGGCGGAACTCTCCGTTTTCATTGGCTGTTAATATTCCCCCTGCCCCAGTGATATTGTTTACTCTGCAGACAAATCTATTGTGCTATATTAGTGTTTATTCAAGAGCATATTTTGAACGTTATCAAGAAAATTATTTAGATTTGCTCAATCACAATGTTATGTTTGTCGATGATTTGTTGGAAATAACTTCTAACCGTAGTCTCTATACTTTATGTTTAGTTGGTAAAAAGAAAAAAAAAAATTGTTTTGGTAGCTATTCAAACTTTAATAAACAACAGAGATGTCACAATTTAGAAGCCTCAAATGTTAGTAACACACCCAATTTGTAGTTTGTAAAAATTTAAAATTTCTTGAATTATTTAAATGATTTATTATTTATAACCATCATAAATGTTTTCAATTAAAAGTCCTCTATCAATAAAGCTGTTGTGACCAATTAGTCGGTCGAGAAATTTAAGTCATTTGATACGCTATTTTAAGGTTGAATAAACATTCCATAAATCCTTAATGAATTGTTTCACTTTTGGATATAAAAATGGTAATAAAATAGGAATAAATTAAAAAAGAATAATTATGCAGTGAGTTTGACTTAAAGTGATGGAGCAATTTTTAAACGCATCTATAGTTAATGCATATAATTATTTGTTTAATTTACCAAAAAAAAAAAAGGCATGTGTTGTAATAAATGATTATTGTAACCAATAATCTTTTTTTATGAATGTATTGAGAGTTTGTGTAACAAGATACCTACTTATTAACTATATCACAATTTTAATGATTTAATAAAGAACAAAGTTTATTTGATTCAGAAATTAAAGTGTATATATAATATATTTTGGTTTTTGTACCAATCAATAGTGTTACACATACTGTGTAGCTGTTTAGACAGGTAAAAGGTCTCGAGTAATTGAATGTAAAACTAAAGAGTTAAAATTTAAAAAATAATATCTCAGCAAAGCTTTCATCACCATTTTTTATATTGCTACTTTATAAATAAAATCATATGAAGTTTTATCAAAATTTTACCTGCACATTGTATGGTGTTAATTCGTTTTGGAAGTTTTTGCACAAACTGAAACATTCGACTTTTGATTAGCTCCAAAATGGCTGGCATTAAAAAATTATTTGGTACTAAGTGTAACATTATAAATACTCAATCAAATTTTCAGCAAATGTTCACTTACCAGAAAATTTCCAATAGAATGAAACCTAAGCCAGGAGATTGGGTGGTAATATTTGATTTTTATTGAAGAGGCAGCTATTACCTCATTGTCCATTGGCAGCAATGTAAAGTGTAAAATGTGTTTTCATTTTAATAAGTCATATTGTGTTTGTGCCTTCCATATGTCTCTTTCTATCCACCTTTCCTGTACCTTCTTCCAAATATAGTAAATAATAGTGGCGAACGTGTCACTTAAAATGGTTATTCCTTCTAATATCACAGTGGTTCTTGGCTTTATCTATGAAAACATTAAAGCAGAAGTTATGTTTCAATGCTGTGACTAGTTCACATGGTGCCAAGAGTTTTGAAGTCTCTATGAACTTTAAAAGCACAACTTTGAGCCAAGCCATTTGATAGCTTGAACCTCACCTAGGCCAAATTATATTTTATATATTATTTAACATGCCTAAATAAAATAAAATTGTGTTATCTTTGTAAAGTATAAACAAATATATTGAATTATTTCAAAGTCAAATTTGTTTTTTGTAAAATTAACTCTTAATATCTTAAAAGTAGAACTATAACATAATTATAAGTTAATCATTATCGTGAACTGTTTCCAGCCTGTGGCCTGGTCTGTTTGGTAAAATGTCTCCTTCTCCTACACTGCTCGGCTCACACACTTGCTGTCTGTTCCTCCCATCTCTTCCCTTCATATCCATCAATCTTCTTGGAATCCTCTCCCTTTCCATCCTCATTATGTGTCCATACCATCTCACCCTTGCTTCCTCTACTATCTCATGTACCCCAACTCTAGACCTTACATTTCTTCTGGTGACAGCTAGCATTCTCCTCAAAAACTTCATTCCCATGGCCTCCACTTGTTTCTCTTTTATCCAAAGTCCACATTTCCACTGTGTATATTACTATAGGTATGAAGTATGCTATAAGTTATTGCGAATGTTGAAACACTATAAAGTGTTCCAAAAAAATCACAATTTTCATATATGTACATCCATCTTCAACTTGAAGAAAGCTAACACTTGTACAATTAATCGTACACAGTCTTTTCTGCGCTAACTTTTAACTTATTTTTTATTGAATTTGTTTTAAAATAAATGGTACAGAACTCCCCACGGACTTTGTTTCTCTATTGTTTAGAAATTGAGATATTCGTAATATGTGTGAAACGAATTAATATACACGAGCACACCCAAGCATATATTGCCCTATACTTACGTAAAACATTTTTTGACCTCCCCATTTTAAATTTTTTAATTTTATTTTTAAAGAATTATTGAAGTACTCATTTGTATATTGGGTCCACAAGGGTCAACACTTTGTATTACAATTTTAACTTCCGGTTAAATTTTTTTACATTTTATTAGGAGTTGCACATTTTCATGTCATCGCACTGCTATTAAATTCCTGTTATATATTTTGACCAATAAAAATTGTAATTATTGACCATTTAGTGTAAAATGATAGAGATAAATCATTGCTGTACAAACATTTCCCCTAAGGGGTTAAAGGAAAACGAACATAAACTTTTTGAGACTCTTACTAATATTTAACTACTCTATGGAATTAGAGAATTATTGGGTTAAAACATTGGTCTATGTACAACTAAAGCTCACAAAATTGTATTAATATATTTGCCAATATCTTAAACTATTGATTTTATAAAAATATATTTCAAATAAAAGTTTTTTATTTTTAATAGTGCTACTATTATGCAATGATAAGTTATTTAGTATCTCAAATAGTTGTGGAGATATGGAAATTTCTACTTCTATAAAGTACACTAAAATTCATTTTCATAGGAAAATGAAAAGCCATTTTGTTTATAATCTTAATCAACGCATAGGTACGAATTTTAATCAAAATTGTTGGAGCAGATTTTGAGAAAAACGTTCTATTCTTCTTTCATCCTTTAGTAAATTACTCTTTATTTTAGGGTTGGATACACACAGACTGACGGCATTGCAAAAACCACTTTTTAGGGTTCGGAGGCTCATGAAAAGTTGACATCCATCAACATCTCGGTTTGGATTTGTTTGACAGTCGTAATACTTTGCCTAAGTGTTTGAAAAGTTAAAAAAATATAGATATTTGCATTTAGCTTTAAAATTTATAAGAATATGTTTCAAATAATAAATAGATCTACATATTTGTAATGATATGTAATTTCATATCTCAAAGAGTTACGAAGTTATGATAAAAACTTAGAATTTACCCATTAGACCGAAACCCTTAGTTATTTTTATGAAAAATTAGAGCCTATTTTGATAAAATCGATTTTTTTCTCTTTTCACCCTTCAGTAAACTACCCTTAATTTTAGGGTTGGATATCAAATTCCAAAAACCACTTAGGGCAAGCCTATGAAAACCCTAGATACCAAGTTTTGGCCTGATCGGCAAAATAGTTTAGGATCTACTCAGAGGTACAGACGGAGATTCAAACACCACTTTTTTGGATTCGGGAGGTGGTGGGAGGTCACGAACCATCAAAATATTGAGTTCAATTTTTTTGACGATCACAATACTTTCTCTACCTGTAAGGTAGTGATAAAGTAAAAATATGTAAAAAAAATGCTTATAGAAATAAGTCATATCTTTAAAATCTAAAAAATATCCACAAAAACAACAATGTGGACAGACTTTGTTGTTTTAAACATACAATATTTTACAAACTATTAGTATAAAAACCAATACATATGACAACTAGTTGAAACACATCGTAAGAATCAATTATTTCATCATATCTTGTTCTGGTGAAACTAGAATTAGATAAAAGTAAAAACTGTGCGCGGCACAGCTGGAAATATTCAGCTGAAAAATAAAACTTTGTACTAATCATAATCTGTAAAATTACACAGAAATTATGTCTAGATCTATGTTTGGAATAGAAGATTGGTCTTTAAGGGAACAAGAGTTAAGAAAGCATTTTTGCAATTTTTATATTAAAAAAAATAATTTTGGGCCAAAATGAATAAACTACAGATCCAGTATATACATATAGATGATATTTAGTAACTAAAGCTTTGTAAATATGAACAATTGATTTTTTTACCAACATTAAAAAATATCCTGCCTTAGATTTGGCATATATATTTATATAAAATGTTTAATATAGGTAAAATAATATTTTCATTTGGATTTATTTGAGGTATTTAACATACACTTTCTGAACAGACTGAATTTATAAACTAACCTTAACTTATAACAGAGACAATATCCGGCCGTTAATTCATCATTGTGCGAAAAGAGGTTTTATAACTACACTTAAATTAATTCCTGTGAAGAGTTGTCATCCATTATCAATGACAATTTCCACTTACTTGGATCATGAAGTTCGCCTTTTGTGTGTATTTAATATGGCATGTGTTTATGATGCTCTTTCGCCTTGGAACTCATCTGAAATATAGATTAACTTAAGTAAAAAAAATAAATTAGTGTACAAAAAAAGTAAATAAACTATCTTTATAACTATATTAAGAATTAATAGCCAGAGCTATTATTTATGCTTATTAGTGGGGATTACTCCACCTAGATATCATATTCTGAAAATTGAAAAATGACACCTGGACACGGGAATCGAACCCGGGACCTCTGGCGTACTAAGCCAGAGGTCCCGGGTTCGATTCCCGTGTCCAGGTGTCATTTTTCAATTTTCAGAATATGTAACTATATGTTTTTACTAACAAACTTACAATCATACGATATAAAATAAAGCATACAGGACATTAAAGCTACACAATTATAAGGTATCACTGATAAGTGTTTGTTAAGGATGTGTGAAGCTTAGAAAANTTTACTTGGGGGGGGGGGGATATCTGTAGTAAATGCAGCTCAATATATTAGATTATCTGAAATATGTTAAAAATTATGGCAGTAAAACATTCTGAAAATGATACTTTTAGTCTTTCAGGTTACACAAGTATGAACAATATATTAATATTCTTTTGCAACATAAAACAAAAAATAATAATCAAACTTTGATTTGGCTTCAAAAATATTTAATATTATTCGATTTGGCGTCAAATGTAAAAAGTAGACATCATAAGCCTCAATGTTCGGATACATTTTTTCTGCATAATTATATAGACCCTAATTGTCGACATAAAAAAACTTAAAATTTACAAATTAAAAAAATGGGTCCAAACACTCGAAAAAATAAAAAAATACATTTTTGCATAACATATTTATTAGACTTTAAAAATAATTTCAGTAAAAAAATTTATTATTAGAGGCCGCACGAATGTTTTATAAATGGAATTTTACCTAGAAAACATGAATTTTGTTTTAAAATACGAGTATTATTAAGAATTAATGAGAACACTTCGATTTCGCTCACAAATACCTTTATCATTTTATTTCTTGGATTCGAAAATATGTAAAAATGATTTCTTTGAATTTGAAGCAAGTTTTAACACTTTCGAAATGGATTTTTCAAACGTTCGTGTGGACACCGTTAGCAAATAGGTGGTGTTCCTATTCATAAACAATAAATCAAATCAATATGGGGTTAGAATAGTGTTTAGTTTTCTGAGCAGAGCAGTGTATCCACAGCACCAATAAAATACTAAAAAATAAGTATTCCTACCTTTCTACCTGACGAGGAACTTTCCAAAGTAGATTTGGAAGGTTTCCACAAACTTATGAGCCCACTTTCTCCTCCTGTCACCAACATTCCATTCTAAACATAAACATCAAAATTTATATAAAATTTATTTTTCATTAAACTTTTTATAGATCACATTTATGCTAAACAATAAAGTTATTTTCAAAATAAAACTTTTCCAATCAACATACAGCTATAGAATATTATTAAACTTTGATTTGGCTTATTTTTGAAGAAAAAAAGATTTTCTACTTTTCAGATGCCTTTCCAGAATTATCCTAAAATTATAAAGGTTTCTTTAAAATGATTTTTAATAGTTTTGCTGGTAGCAGGGATCATTATTAATTTACACAACGCATACGGTGGATGAAAGACCGGACTAGGACCAAAGCTGCCAGGAAAAAGAGGAGATACCGGGAGTTTTTTTTAGCACCGCGTCTTACTACCTATTCGAGTTGTACGCTGACAAGGAGTATTGTCTGATAAAGTAGAAGAAGCAAGGGTGAAATGGTATGAACATGTAATGAGGATGGAAAAGGAGATAATACCAAAGAGAATGATGGTGATGTAAGAAAAAGACCGAAAGGGAGATAAAATGTTTAACAATGAGATGGCCCAGTGCCTGAATAATTTTATAAATGGGAATTGATAAAAATAAGAAAAAAGAAACTAATAGGTATAAATTTAATGAAGAAAGCCCACCTAGGGGAAGAAGAAAAATGTCGGAAGAATCCAATGCACAAAGGTGACATTTTTCTTTATTCTTATTTTCTGTAGGTAGTAGAAATAGTCACACAAATCGAGTAATATTTCGGCATTTTTGCCTTTATCAAACAAAAAGAGAAGGGAGATAAAGTAAGAGATGGAAGGAGCCGTTAACAGCAACTGTAAAAAAAATAGATGAAAGAAAGAAGCATTTTACTAAACAAACCTGGAAACATGATGATATGGATAGATTGTGTGTTTGAGACATAAGAGAAGAATATTATAGGTATTGGATTGTCACATGATTTTAGTTGGCTGTGACGTGGTGAAAGGTAGAGTTGAGCTATAAACGCTACTCATCTGTACTAATAGTGCCTCCAAGAGTTAGAAATAATTTGTTTGGTGGCCATATATTTTCTACTACAGGCTTGCTAGGCCTGTTGTAGCTTCATATGCCTTATAATCTAACTTAAGACTATGACAGGCACAACATCCAGTTAACATCCTGTTAATTTATCAATGTGCAAAATTAAACCCACATTTCACCATTGATACATCTTTTGGACATTCTGGGAATTGAACCCAGGACTCTTAGCTCAGTATACAGACAAGCTACTGACTGAGCCAAGTCTCTGTAAACATGAAATACACAAACAAAATGGGTATGGGTTTTTTTTGTGTGTAAAATATGGTGTCTTAGATCATATAAAAATTGATACACAAATTATTTAGAGAAAAAAAATCCTCTCTTATTACTATTACTTACATTTTCATCATACCAGCTCGTCCGCACAATTTGCTTATTTTCTAGAAACTGAGACAAAGGCTTCAAAGTATTATTTTTAACTGCTACAGTACGCAGGCATTCACTGAAAATAAATAAAGCATATAATTAATGCAGTAAGAAAATGCTCCATTTTGTGAGTTTTCAATACATCCAGCACCAGAGTTGGTACTTACCCTCGCTGTGCAGTCGTGCCAGCTATGAGGAATAACTCTCGTGAGCTCGTGTTTTGATGTAAGTTTACAAGGTAACAATCTTCAACAGATTTACGCTGGAAAAAAACAACACAGAATTAAAGTTATTTAAATGATTGGCCTAACATAATTTTTATTAGGATGGTTAGATATGTTTAAGGTGGGGTGGGGTGGAATAGAATGCCAAAAAGGGCAAAGTTATATAATATTGCTATTTAACCAGTTAGGCCTATTGTGTTCTTATTAGCCTTGTCTGGAAAGCAGATACTATCAGCTGACGGTACTTTTAACAGTTGAAGAAGGAGTCGATCATATCAGTTTATGACACTCTTAGCAGTGGAAGGCGGAGCCAATCAATTTGGCTTGTAGCACTTTTATAAGAATGCAGAGTCAATTAGATAGCATTTTGACACTTTTAGAAGGTGGAGACAATCAGTTCAGATTGTGGAGCTTTTAACAACTTAGAAGGCAGAGTTGATCAAATCGCGTTTTAACAGTAGAATGCTAGGCTGGTCAGATTGGATTATAGCACTAAAGGGGTTAACTTGGGTGTTCTATATACACCTACTATCAAGATTTTGACTTGACCGTTAATAGGGGTGTGTGAGACAGAGTTTTTTCGTTCAAGACGAGAAAGGGAATGATAATCTACAATTGAGATGAGAATTTTAGAATACCTTATTTCGAGATGAAAACAGGAATTAAAAATGTATAATTAATTATTTCTAATACTAACTTAAAACATTGTGCAATATTTAATTTGTTAAATGAATACCTACTTGAGATATAAAATAAATCAACTAACCAAAATAACTTAAATAAATCCCTATCACATATCAAATAATAATAGCAAACATAAAAATGTGTTGAACAACCCAATGTTTTCTATGTTCAGGAATGAAAGAACAATTCCCGAAATTTTCGAGATTAATGACTATAGCATCTTTGTCCCGACAATCAGGTTGGGAACGGAAAATATTTCTTCCCATGGGAATCTCGAAATTGAATGTCATCATGTTTTAATCAAGTGGTAGCTACTAGCTACCTGTATATGTTTTGTGATGTCCTCCCTGGTAAAATGGACATTCGGAGTGGCCCCATCAATTGACCACATTTGCAACTCTTCTGTTTGAGTGATGCAGGACAAACCATCTTCTGCACCATCGTTTGTCACCCATCCAAGAGTCTCCTACAGATCATACAACATGGTATAAAGCAGGCTTGTAAAATTCCTAGCAGCTAAAATCTAATAAATGTGTTTTAAGAATTATAACCTAGCCAATCAGCCCTTTTACCGAACGGACCGATGCCGATCATTTGGGTTTTTTTTCTTTACAATATTACAAAGTTAATTATACAAAACAACAAACATAAATTCTTGAATACACACAATTTTTGTTCATTAAATTCTTGGCAAAATTGTTAATAATCATAAAAATAGAATATGCTGTGACAACTATTTTAAAAGGGTGGAGTTGCAAGTCCAAGGTAGGCTGAGTCTTTAGACCACTTCAGGGCAAATCTAAAACGCTCAACTGCGAGCATAAATTATTTCAAAACTATCACAAAGTTATTAAAAGCCAAAGATTCTGTTTATTTGTTTTCATATTTTCCATACAGAGAACATAGCTAACAATTATTATTATTATTATTATTTATATTTTAAATAATATACTTTAACCAAACAGTAGTGATAAATGACAAAATACGTATTTATTAATGTCAGTAACTTTAGTAATAGTTTAATATTTATAAAATAACTAATTTAAGTGAAAAATTATCTGAGCAGTTCAAGTCATTAAACCAATGTTGAATTTATTTGGTACTGTCACCGCTTAAATTTATCTTCTCATTCTTTTCACACTTTCTCTTGAATGTTGCACACAAAGTGTCGAGCTTGAAATCTATCCTCTTAGAAATATGTATCTCCCACTTGTTTGTCTAACTTTAAATTAACCTGGTATGAGTTATTATCACAGACTGTCCTTTCAAATGTGACCAATTAACAACCTTAACAAGCCCCCCCCCCCACCTCATTTCCCCCCTAAAGACATTCACTCCCTTGTCGCCAAGCAATAGCTACTCAGCTTAAAACTGTTAAGTCATCAATACCTGACTTCTAGCCTAAGCAGTTCAAAAGATCAGTGCAAATAATTAGGTTC
>CABFWB010000156.1:292974-322273 GCA_902151455.1 Timema bartmani | reverse complement strand
GTGGCTTTAAAAAAATGGTTTATCAAAAACTGCAAATAACATTTACCCACACTAAATTCTCAACAACTCACCACTGAAGCTTCTGTATTCAAACTGTAAAGGAGAGCATCGTCTTCGCAACCCTGACTGAGGTCAAAGATGTTTATTAAGCCATCTGTGGAACCAGTTGCTATCGTGTCACATTTCGAAGGATGAAAACGAACCTAAAAGAACACACAAGTTAGAGAGTTAAACCCTGATTTTCATACCAATGTGGATACCAACGAAACGTGGTTCGGCGATTATTAGTGCGTCATCAATGAATCATAATCACTAATTACCATACAGTTTTGTTTTTAAGTTCACACTTAGTAACACAACAGAAGCACTGTTTAATGTTTGATAAAAGATTGAGTGATACTGTTTCAATGATAGTAGACAAGACTCAAAAGTAATATCAATGTCTTCTTTCCATCCCATAAGACGCCATATTGAACTAATTGCCCAACTTAA
This sequence comes from Timema bartmani, assembly GCA_902151455.1. Classification (NCBI taxonomy): domain Eukaryota; kingdom Metazoa; phylum Arthropoda; class Insecta; order Phasmatodea; family Timematidae; genus Timema; species Timema bartmani. Next base: position 321,781 of record CABFWB010000156.1, on the reverse strand, counting down.
CTATAAAATGTGTTTGATTTTGAAATAAGTCTATTTCACAATTTGTTTTAGCTATCAATTAATAATCAGTGATCGAGATAGTCAGTGCAAATAATCAAATCGTGAGCAATTAATCGGTTATTGTATTTATTGAATTGCTACATCTTTAGTTGGGGGTCACTAAAATTTAAAATTGTAGAATTTAGAAAAAAAATTTTTTAAAGTAATTTATATATTTTATTAAAAAAGTTATTGAAAGCTTCTAATAAATAATACCTCCTTATATATAGAGTACTGTATAAATTATCTAAGCATTATTAGCTAAACAGGCTATTAATATAAATACAACCTGCTTCAGTGGCATCATGGTTTATCACGCTACTCACGCAGTAGACCAGGGTGCTGAGGCTGGGGAGATCAAGGTTCGAATTTCAGTCAAGAGTACGAAGGGTTCTTTTTCACTCTCCCTCCAAGCCAATGCGGGTATACTTCCTCTAGATCTGGTGGTCTAGGGGTAAGGTGTCAGACTTCTGTGCTGAGGGTCCAGAGTTCAATACTCGGTCCCAGCACAGATTTATCTGATTGCCAAACCCTTCCTTCACCCCTGACAAGACATTAGCATACTTAGTATATAAGTGTATAACCCAAAAAGGTGGTAAGATGTGATACTAAATAAAAAAAGTGTAGTAGGGATATGCCAAATTTACTTTTTAATTCGAAGCAAGCTATGAATGAATGTATTAAATATTCTCAAAGCCAAATCGAGGTTTGAATAGTTTTTGTTAATTGTTTTGTGCTTGAAAAAAATACTATACTGTACTTATATAGATATTTTTACACTAAACTCAGAGATCAAATTATCATCTCAACATGCAATTCAAATACTTAACATTCCTCCATATGAATATTAATTTGTAATGTACATAAGAGATCAAAATTCCAACGAATGGACATAAATTGAGTATTTTAGCTTGGTTAATATTTTTATCGGCAAAGCTTCATAAATTGTCAAAGCAAACATTTTTTTTAAGCGAGGACAAGTAATTTTTTTTTTTCAAAGCCAAGTCAAAAGTTTGAAAGCTTCACAAACCCTTAAAAGCTAGTGAACTAAATAATCATACCTTTTTTTAAACTTGTTTGCATTTTATAAAAATATTAATTACACTAATGGGGTAAGAACTAGGAAGGTAGAGTTTTAGAAGAAATGTACACATATATATGTGAAGGGATAGTGGTAAACCATTTAACATAAAACACTCTCAGTACATCCAACCAGGATTCGAACTTTGATCTTCCAGTCACCAGCAATCCATTCCTAAATAAGAGCAATGTTTTAGACCATTCGATCACTGATGCAGGTAATATATTATACTCAATTGATCAGAAACTAATACATTGTGGACAGGTGAACATTATGTGTTAAGTACTTAACACAAAAATTAAAGACAATTTTTGTTTTGGAAGTCATTGCTTTATTTATTGGCAGAGCTTCATAAAACAAATATCAACTTCAACTTTGCTTAAAAAAAATCTGGCTTCGAAATTACGAATCTCAGTAAGGCTGTGCGAGATTCCCGGATTGTTTCCGACCTGATAGTCGGGAAACATATTCTGTAATCCCAAAACTTTGGGGAAAAGTTCGGAAATTGGTTTTTTCCCCATATTTAATTTACTTTTAAATTTGCTTTTCATGTTTTTTTATTATTTAAATATAAATATGTATGTCAACCTATTCTATATGTAGATTTAGATTTAATTTGTGTTTAAAGTAATTGAAATGCATGTTGTGATAGTAACTTTATTTATAGAATAAAGCTAAATATTACAAACGTTTAGCGTGGCAAAGTGTAAAGTGATGGTAATGACAAGGAAGAGGATAGGCCTAGTAAAGCTATAAAGCTATAAGGTTGGATCGAGTAGAGCTGAGAAAAGTACAGAACGTAAAATACCTTTGAAGCGTGATTGAGGCGAAAGGTGGGAGTAGAGAGGATCTAATAAGAAGAGGACAGCAGGGAGAGTTGTTCTATAGGTGTGAAAGAGTCCTGCTATGGAGAAGAGAAGTACAGGGCGTACTTTGTACCTATTGTCACACATGTTACAGAAACATGGACATTGGATGTAAGAGAGACTAGGAAAGTGGAGGTCATGGAAATGAGGTTTGTGAGGAGCATGTTAGCTGTTACAAGGAGAAACAAGATTAAGATTGAAGTTTTCTGGGAAAGGGTGGGGGTACAGGAAGTACATGAGATAGTAGAGGAAGCAAAGACTGAGATGGTATGGACGTGTAATAAGAAGGGGAAAAAGAGAGGATGCCAAAGAAAATCTTGGAAATGAAGTCTGTAGGAAAAAGATCGCAAGGGAAGCCAAGAAAGAGATGGGAGGAGCAGACAACAAAAAATGTTCAAGTGAAAAGATAAGAATGGAAGAAATTAAAGGAGGAAGAGAAGTGGAAGGATAGAGGAAGATGGAGGCATTTTACTAAACTGACCCGGCCACAGGCTGGAAACAGTTGATGATGATGATTACAAACAATTGTGCAATAAAATAATTTACAAGTAATTTTAATGCATAAAGTTATATAAATAACCAAAATATAATATTTTTTCAAGCATAAGACAACTAGAAAAAAAATTTGAACTTTGATTCGGCTTCAAGAATATTTCAAATATTCAACTCAAGTTTGTTTCCAATTGACAAAGTGGAGTTCGCACACCCTTACATTGAAGTACAATTTTTATTTTACCGAAACGATGTCATAGCTAACAAATATGTGATTCAAAAGTTTTCAAAGCTTCGCTGGACAACGTTATCACCTACACTGAGATTTTTTTAGCATGTTTTACTACCCCTTCTAGTCCAGTACAAAAGCGTATCAAGGTGGAAAAATGGAATATCAATCTGAAAATTTGTGAACTTACTTAACTGGTATCCTGGAATAATAATCCGTTGAGTCCCCAAAAAATCCCGGCTAGGCTAAACAATGGTGGAAAATAGGCCACCCAATTGGATTTTTACTTTTTCGTGTCTAGTGAGTGAACAAGACATGATGGAAATATCAAATTTGCATGGAAACACTAATTACATAATTGCTGACACGAATAATGTATATTATGTGTTCATGAAACATTTTTATCACACTGTACAGGCTGCTTACTATTTTATGGTTCCAAGAAGAAGACAAAAATTTGGTTAAGAAGCTGTTTTTTGATTATTAAGAAAGATGGGAGCAAGAGGGTGGAGGGATACAAATTACATAGAAATCATCCTTAATACATTTGTATGGTTGGACATGAGAACCAGAAATGGAACAATACCATGTGCGCAAGAGAGCCTTACAAAACGTGGCCTGTTCCCAGCGCTCGGTGAACACGTGCAAATATGGACGCGTCACTTAGAGTCGGGTGTTGCAGTTTTGTTTTTGTATATTACAATCAGTTTTCCGCCAGTTGTTTGGGTGTTCAGATTGTAGTGTGTGTTAATAAATCTTTGTGTGTTTATATGTGTGTTATTTTCAAGAGTAAATACAAAGAGGGTGACAAGTCTATTGAAGTGAAAGCTGGTCTAAAAAATATTAGGAGAATTAATGTGTTACTAAAAGATAGAATTTATAATCTACTTGTAGGGAAAGAATCAGTGAGGCTGCATAGTAATTGTAAAAAGGATTACACTCGAAGGGTGAAAAACACATTCCAGGAGGAAAAGTTTCGCCGGTATCTTAGAAGAGTGGATTCAAGCTTTACTTTCAAGACAAAAGTATTTGTTTGGGGTTAAAGAAGAATGTTGCAGTGTTTTGCGCAAAACAATTCAATAATTGGGGACAAATTGTTATTTCAAGAATAAACTCTGTAATAGATCTAGTTACTGCAGAGGCACGATATCACCGCGATTGCCATCCTCTATTTAGTGGGCTTGGATCTGTACCAGAGTAGTGCAAACTAACACTAATGCACTAGATGGTGCTTATGAGATCACTGAAGGTTCAAGGAGGATTGACCCATGGGTGTGGTATGACAGTTCCCTCCTTGTCGTGCTGCATGTATTCAAGTGACAGAAGCAATAGCATCATTTTGTGAATTTTCCCGGTAAATTCTAATCAACAGGTGGAGTTAAGAGATTCTCGCCAGAGTCGGGATAATACAGATAAGCAAAGATGTAGTAGGGGATTCATCAGTGAACTGTGATGTGGCTGTGAATATAGGCACTGCCTCAATGAAATCTATCGTTGAATCTATCGTCGTGTTACCGTATTGCTGATAGTTACTGGAACTCTATTTGTCCGACTTAATATTATATTTAATTCCATTCTTCTTTTCTCACAATTTAACCTTATGTTTCACTTTTATCATATTTTATAGCAAGTTGTTAATTTTAATTTCAGCTCCATGATTATCGTGTGTTGGTACTAGCACCGAAACATGTCGGACAAATTGAGTTCCAATAACTAACAGCGATATGGGAACACTGAAAAAGGATTAAAGGGACAAATTTTTTCAGACTTAGATAACCAATAAAACTGAGTTTGCTTTCTGAAAATCTCTTGAAAAATAATGGTTTCGATTTAAACCTACGCATCAATTTTATGTAACTCATCTTAACTTTTGTTTTAAATTTGTTCTATATTTTAACTCTTTTTAAACTTAATCTTTTTATGTATTATGTGTTCAGTTTGTTACCTTCATTCAAAACAATTAGTCAATCCTAGTGCATAGTATCATTCAATTTGTTCATTTTCAATTGACTCACACTTCTACACTATATTTTAACTACTTTAGTAAACTAATTTTTTTTATTATAATTGATTATAGTTTCACTTATAAATGATTGTCAATTAATAATGTGTATGTTATGTTATTAGCTTACTCCATTTGAAACTTAACTTTTACTATATTCTACACTCCTTACGGAAGATCTTTTTAGAATGTTTTCTAAAATGTCCTTTTATATAGCCGCTAACATTGAAAAGCAAAAATTCAAAATGGCGGCCTATTTCCCACCATAGCAGATTTAGCGCAACTGAGATTTTGTGGGACTCAGCAGTTTTGTGTTCCATGATATGATTTTTACATGCATACCAATTGTCAGCTTGATATTACGTTTTTCCCTCATCTTGCTAGTAATGAATATTTGTACTGGACTATTCAGGTTATATGCTTATGTACCAATTATGCCAATGGTTTTAGGGATGAGGAAGGTTATATATTCATGGGAAATGTACCTGCATTTGTGTGGAGGGGAAGCGGAAAACCATTTTGGAGAAACCACCCTCAGTACACCAGACAGAGATACACACTTCAATCTCGCTGTCATCAGAAGTCTACACTGCTGCGAAAGTATGGCATTAGAACAGCCGGCCATCAAAGCGGGTAGTAAATTAATTACCTGGGTAATTTCTTCTCTATGGGATTCCCAGTACCCACCGAGCAGATTGCTGGACCGAGCATCCCAGAAGAGAAGGAACGCATCACCGTCCACCAATTCTGTGCCCGCAGACACAAACCGGTCATTACACGCAATATCAAAACTCCTTAACGGCTTTGGATGACCGGTGTCGTCGGTGTCATCTATGGAAATGGAGTATTTCACCATGGAAAAAAAAGGTGTATTCATTTTATTTTTTATTTCACTGTCATTAATATTAATATAAGTGTAAGTAATCACTATAGAGAACATACTTTGTACCAATAGTTAGTTTTATATGCAACAGAAGCAGAGACATTGGCGAACAGAAAGATGGAGGAACATGTTTTGGAGTCGTCATAATGAGAAACAGGATTTGGAATAAAGTTATCTGGGGAAGAGTTGGGGTATACGATGGAGGAGAGGAAGCAATTTAGGTGAGAAGGTATGGCCATGTAATGAGGATGTTGGAGTACACGAGATGGTAGAGGAAGCAAGGGTGAGATGGTATGGCCATGTAATGAGGATGTTGGAGCACATGAGATAGTAGAGGAAGCAAGGGTGAGATGGTATGGCCATGTAATTAGGATGTTGGAGTACATGAGATAGTAGAGGAAGCAAGGGTGAGATGGTATGGTCATGTAATGAGGATGTTGGAGAACATGAGATAGTAGAGGAAGCAAGGGTGAGATGGTATGGCCATGTAATGAGGATGTTGAAGTACATGAGATAGTAGAGGAAGCAAGGGTGAGATAGTATGGCCATGTAATTAGAATGTTGGAGTACACGAGATGGTAGAGGATGCTAGGGTAAGCTGGTGAACATGCAATGAGGATGGAAAAGGAAACGATCCAAATGAGAATGATGGGGATGAGGTATGTAAGAAAAATATTGCAAGGGAGACCAAGAAATAAATGGGAGGAAGAGATAACAGTGTGGGAGTGAGAGGAGAAGAATGGATGAAAGTAAAGGAGGAATAGTGGTGGAAGGACAAAAAGAGATGGAGGTATTTTACTAAAGTGACCCGCATGCAGGCTGGAGACTTTTTTTTTTCAAGCACCGTGTCTTACTACCAGTTTGGGTTGGACACTTATGTAAATTACGCTAATCGTTTTAGGGATTAGAAACGTTATGTTTAGAGGAAGTGTACCCACATTTGCATGAAGGGAGAGTGGGAAATCACTATGGAAAAACTGAGGCAGGGATCCAGATGAGATTCAGACCTCAATCTCCTGGTCATCGATAGTCTAGTCTACCGCGAGAGTAATGCCCTAGACCATGCGGGGCTGGAAAATATTGATGGAATTTTATATCCAAGAAGTAAAATAAATACCTACCTTTAAACACCTGGACAGAATTCTTAAGACCACTCCTTAAATCCCAAAGTTTGATTAATCCATCCAAGGAACAAGAGTAGAACAAATTATCACGAGCCGGGCTAAATCTAAAAGGAAATCAAGAACACGCCTGTATTAAACAAACAAAATAATGTGTATCACCACAAAACAGTGTTTTTTTTATTTTTGAGACAACATAATATAGTATATATGTAAGATTACTTAAGTGTAATTATTACGATACCTGCTTCGGTAGCTGCATTGTCTAAGGCCTCACTCTCGCCATAGACTAGCCTGCCAATGACAGGAAGATCGAGGTTTGAATCCCGGTCGGGTCTTCTGAGGGTGTTTTTTTTTGTTTTGTTTTTTTCAAAATAGTTTTCCACTCCCCCTCCATAAAAAACACTTCTTGAAACTTGAGGAAACTCATTAAAGATGAAATCGTAAAGCGTCTGCTCTCTCGAACAGAACATTTCCATCAACTTTCTGCACCAAGTCTTCAGTAATGACAGAAGGTCACCCACTTTGTTCCTCATCATGCACATTCATACAGTCATCTTTAAATGCTCTAACCCATTTTCTTAGCAATCCTTCTCTCATAATTTTTCTCCATACACTTCAATGATCTGCCGATGAATTTCAGCCGCTTTCACATCTTTTACACGAAGAAAACGAAAAACAGAGTGTATTTCACAGTCGGCAGGATTTTCAATTGACTGAGTCATTTTAAATACTCACAAACAGACGTAAACAAGGTCGAATACTTCCGTAATGGCGTCTGTGGCTAGCCAACAGATGGAGGTACTCAACGCACTTGCGCGGAACGACAGCCGCAGCGGCTGAATTTCAAAACGGTACTTACTTAAAAAAAACACCTGGTGTGTGTGTGTATATATATATTACAATACTACCCACATCAGTAACTAAACAGTCTAATGCATACCAACACATTAGAATGCTGATGATTAGGGCACTGAGGCTCTAATCTTGGCCTTATAGAGGGTCCTGTCTCCTGTCAATGTTAACACGAGTGCATTTCCTCCAATAAATGGCCTCATCAATCCTACCTCAGAGATTAAGCTAGATTGAATAGCCTTAGAGTTAAAATGTATGAATTTTAAAGGTTAAACATATGTTTTAGCAGTATTTGCAATTTGGAGGTTAAAAATAATATTTTGACAACACAAACATGTTTGCACACTAGTGTGTCTTATTAAATATTTTATACTTTTAAGTTTTAAAAGTAGACTTGAGATGCTTACTTGATTCCAGACACTGGTCCCTTGTGTTCAGAAGTCGTATCTAATTTGGTTAGATGGGGCACATCATACACGGCGCATGAGTAGTTTGAGAGAGCTGCTACAATCTTAGAATTTGAAGATCTAATAAAAGAAAGAAAATCAAAATAAAATATTAATACAAATGCACTCTTTTAAGTCAAAGTTGATTTTTTTGTTACCATCTCTCACTAACTGTTTAGGTTGCACATACAAGTTATAATTAGGCTCATTTGTTAAGGGTTAGGAAGGTTGAATTTAGATGAAATGTACCTTAATTTGAGTGGAGGTAACGTAGAAAACCGTCTATGAAAAAGCACTTTCATTACACCCAACTAGGATTTATAACACCAATCTCCCAGTCATCAGTAGTCCAATGTACTGTGAGTGACGCACCAAATCGAATCTCAGTTTAATATTTTACACAAATGACTACCTACAATTTAAACACAATTTATTATGAATCCAACAAAGGTGTGCGAACAATAGGAATAAAGGACCCCAAAGGTCAGATGAAAGAGGTTCTTAGGATTTGTGAAAGATATAAAAACTGTACGACAAGGAAAAACTGTACGACAAGGAAAATCAACCAGGGAACCTGGATATTGAGGCAGAAGATTAGGTAGAGGAAGATGAAAAAGGACCCAGCATTTTAAAAAGTGAAGCGAAGAGAGCCATAATGGATAGGTGAAGAAGGAAAGTTGTACGACATACCGGCTGACCTTCTGAAGGAAGTGGGGAAACAACAGATTAATGGCTCTAGCAAAACCTATAAATAAGATCTACGAACAAAAGAGTGACCCAAGGACTTTCAAGAAGTAATCATGGTGGCCATAAAGAAGAAAAAAAAACACTAAGAAATGCAGTTACCATAGGACCTTCAGCCTCATCTCTCATGTGGAAAAGATAGTAGCAAGAATACTCAACAGAAACTGGAACTAAGAATAGAGAGTGTGATGAAAGAAGACCAGTTTGGATTCAAAAAAGGAACCAGAGATGCCATTGGGATGCCGAGAATAATTGCAGAGAGTGATGGAAGTCAAGGAAGAATTCTACATTGGTTTCATTTACTGCCAAAAAGGTGTTGGAGAGTAAAATGGAAAAAAGAAACTGATGGAAATTCTCAAGAATATTGATATCAACTGGAGTGACAGAAGGCTGATTACAAACCTGTACCTGGGATTGAAGGTGAGGCTGAATTATGGAGAGACCAACAGTGTAGAGATAGGAAGAGGAGTGAGACAGGGATGCTGTTTGTCATCAAGTCTGTTCAACTTGTATGGAGAGTGGCTGGTCAGAGAATCCCTGGAGGGACGTGGCAATTTCAGGAATGTAGGACACGTCATCAACACAATAAAATACACAGCTGATCAAGCATTACTGACCAATATAAAGAAGAGTTGCAGGGAATAATGGACCTGCCGTGCAGACAGGAAGAAGATAGCCTATGGCATAGAGATCAAATTGAGAAGTCAAAAGTGATGGGAATCAAAATTGGAAACCATGAGTTGGAAAGCATAAAGCAGTTCAAGTACCTAGGAAGTCTGCTGACAAAGGATGCCTACTGCACCGAGGAAGTTAGGATGAGGATCGCCATAGACAAGAATCTTGTTAAGTGTAAGTTTGTTCCACATTTCAATATAAGCTTTAATGGCAAGCTTGAAAAGCCATGATAGACCGAAGAAAAGGTGACCTCAAAATCTGCACCAATTTTATTAGTTATTGGACTGGTTTTTTTTTTACCTGTTTACCTGTTCTAGTTATAAATAAACTAGCCATTATCTACAAATATTTTATATGAGTAACTAGCTAATAGTACCCATTCTTTGCAAGGGAAGTTTTTATAATTGGCTTGCTTTTATCTAGTCACTGCGTCTTTCTACCTGTTTAGATTAGGCCTATACACAGGTATGATATTTATTACTCTAATAAGGTCAGGATGAGGAAGATAGGTAATCTACCCCTATTTGCTTGGAAGGAGGGTAGGGAAACCGTTTAAGAAAAACCACCCTCAGTGTAGGCCTACTCCAACTAGGATTCGAATCCCAGTCTCCCTGTCATAAGCAGACCAGTCCAACACAATAGTGCAGGGTTCTTACAGACATATGAAACATAAATTTAAGGACTTTTCAAGGACTTTTTAAGGACTAAAACAGTTAATTCTCGTACTGCCTAGAACTAAACATGTCAATAAAAGAAATTATAAACCGTATCAAATTTTAAATAGATGGAAAACAACAGCTTTTCACTAAATTTAATTAACATAGAGGACCATAAAAGAAGTAATTTAAAAACTTTGTTGTCACTTACTTCACTGGCCTTGTTTTATTGGTTAGTGCAGTATATATTGTAGTATGGCTAGAACAGGAATTAGAGCGCTAAGGTGGATGGGAGATGAACTAATAGTTATCAGCGAGCATTTTAGTGCAAAACTGTAACTTTAAGTACTTGAAGTGTTAATAGGTAGTCAAATATCCTAAAAGAATTATTACAAATGACAGTTTTAAAGCAACTTACAAATAAAAAAGGCGAATGCACATGAATTGAGATTTTTAAATATAGGAGATTAAAGAAAACAAACCTTTATTTCATCGACAGTATGCAATGCATTTGTCAGAGAGGTTAACACTGTTTACCTTTACCCCTATAGAGATCCAATCCCATGGGTGCAACTATCTCGGAGCTGATAACGCGATAAATTCCAGGCCCAGAGCAATTTAAGGACTTTTCCAGGCCTTGAACAAAGACCCACTAAATTCCAGGATTTTCAAGGACCGTATGATCCCTGATAGTGACACTTTAGATGATTCAGGAATTATAAAAGGCCTACTTATACAATATTTATAGCCAATTTTAAAGGGTATTTGATTTTTTTCTCACAAAAATAGACAAACAACCAGGCCTATTGGATAACAAAATGTTAAGTATAATAACTGGCTGTCCGAGTTATGTTCATGCAGAGTTTAAGCACAAATGGCTTTGTGGTTTTTGCGTGAAAGACACCAATCCTTATTATATTAAATTAATAGGATAAAACTAAGTACCTAGTATGTGTAGATATCAAAGTTTGTGAAACTTTGGTTTAGAGGAACACATAACTTATGGATGAATATATAGTGTAGATACAAAATAATGGAAAAGTAATTTCATGATTTGAATTTATGAAAATGTTTTAGATCATAAAAATATAAACTGATAAATTAATCCTTAATATCTTTTAAAGACCCAAATTTCAATACTCACACTGATCCGCTAATATGCAGGACAAAACATCTGCTCATAGAAACAGATGTTTCTGCTTCAAGTTCATACTGCCCGCTGAACATGGTTTTCAGTGTTTTAATGTCACAAGAATCTCCATCAAAATCACTTTCTAGGTCCAAACTTTCCAATAAGTTTTCTGAAATAAATATATAATTCCATTAAAATTAAGACCTGAGGCACAAACATGAAAGGTTTACAATAGCTCTGAATTGACAATGGATGGTTAAATGATAAATCTCCACTCAAAAGTCTTTGAATATCGAGTCCGAAAGTGAAGAGATTCTTGAGTTGAAACTCTGCAGAACCCTGATAGGATATTAGGTGTGTATATATACAATCTCACCTTTATTTTAGACCATATTTAAAACAAAAGGTAGGAATTATGTCAATACAACAATGTTTTAGTGAGCAATATTAAACAGAAGCCTTTGTGATCTAGTAGTCCGAGTTCCTGGCTACAGATCCAGAGGTCCTGTGTTCGATCCCCGACACTTACAGATTTTTCTGTGAAGCAGTGGGTCTGGAAAGGAGTCAACTCAGCCTCGTGAGGATAAATTAAGAGCTACTTGAATGTAAAAATAGCGACTCCAGCCTAGAAAACTGAGATTAGCAGCCATTGTGTTTGTTGGGCTGACCACATGACATCCTCTTCACCAACAGAGGGCGGCCGCTATGTTGATATGGCTTGATTGAGGGCTTATGCCACGGAGTTTATAAGTTATTAAGATCAAACAATACACCAATACTATTGATAAGTACCAGACTTGTGGTTGTCACCTGCGGATTCTAGTGGAAGGCGGGTTATGAGGCAACTTACCTGCACTTTTAACTGTTAATTTGTTCCATGTGGCTGCAACATGGTCTAGTTCATCACTACCTACATAAGTCTAAACAACATTGCACTTGGTGATGTGGTACTCCAAGACATTAATAAGAAGTTCCACTACTATAAATTAATGTCATTAAATAAGCACTAGGGTAAACAGTCTACCACTAAATTAAAACAAGACCACTAATGCTCACATTAAGGTTCTTATAGCACAATTAGTGTCCAACTGAAAAACAGGATTCACAAACAGTCGATCTCCTTTGTACAGTAGCAGTAGTGTAAAATGTAAATTCTGTTCTTCTATACATTGTAAAAGCCTTATTGTGTCTGTTCCCTTTAATGTGTTTCTTTTCTTCCATCAAAATTTCGCTAAAAAAAAAATATTCTCATGCAATGTCCATTTCATGTTATTCGTTCCTATCTAAATGTCCTAGCGTTCTTGACTAATTCCCCAGCCATTTTTTTGTTCCCTCTTTTATAAAGTTGAATTGCACGTTTCCCACCCCCTCTTGATGAGTTCTGATCGACTGAGACCTTGGTTGGGGGATTGGGCGGTACAAGTCACTAAATACAAGTTGTTTCATGGGATTGAGGGTAAATGGGGGCAGAAGGAACAGCCCACATAAATAAGAAAGAATGATCAAACAAATAGGTATCGTACTTGGCCAGCAATGAGTACCATTTCTCGCTCATTCCAATCCTTTTGTTAAATTTTGGCTCTAATAAAATTGTATAGTTTGCACCTCTGTTAACCAGGACTGTTAAGTCGGTACACCAAACCTTCGACTCCGACACACGGGCCTGCTGTTAACAATATGCTTGTTTTCCACATAAGTAATGTCTACTCATTGTGGTCGGTATAATTTTAGTACTCTCTTCCATCTGGCTGCTTCGAAGATGATCAAAAGATGTGCCTCTACATTTAAATCTGTTATGTTCTCCGACTCCCATGAATGATTTTCAAATGACTGTCCCTGAAAATGTTGAGAAAAACTTTGTTCCTTTGATTTTCTTTTTTGCATTCCTGATTTTGAGCTGGAATATTAATATAAGATATCTTAATTTTATTTTATGTGAGGTTTTAACATTCACTTTCAGAACCGACTGATTATTCCAGGATCACGATCAACTTAACATTAACTTAACGTAAAGGACCTCCTCGTATGTTTAAATGGAGGAGATCACGATGCAGTTAACTTAACGTTGACTTGCAGTTAACTTAACGTAAGAGATGTCCTGGGAGGTCTTTTACTTTAAGTGAACGTTACTTGAAGGGTATCACGTGATCTAGCCAGCCAATCATTATGCGAGTGCATCAACAGGGCTATTTAGTATTAGTAATTCATTTGTTGGTTTTAAGACCAAGGTTCACTCTTTAGCATAAGTTCTAGTGATCAGATATTAAAAACAAAATAATTAAACTAAAATAGTAAAGCTAAATTTATCAGAAAAGTTTAGTAATAGATATTTATTATATCGATTGAAAACTGTAAACATTTACAGATCATCATTGTACAAATAATACAAATCACAGATCATACTTGAGAATGAAGATGTTTGGCTCGAGTTGTTACGTTAAGTTACGTGAATCGTGATCACACATCTGTTTCCAAAGTATCGAACCCGGGACCCTCAACTCTGAACTCATAAGCCTACACGTTACCGACTGAGGTGAGGTGTCGGACATCGGTACAATAAATTATGTATTGTGCTATTATAGCTGCACCTACCAATTTTGATTCAATTTAAACCTCAAAATTATTGTATTTTGAGACTGAAGTAAAAAAAGCCTAGGACCCTATTTTAGTAAATAAATTTGTTATATTTTAAATATTTACCATCGTCAAACTTAAACATCTTTGTTGAATACTCATTTAAAATAAGTTCAGAGATTTAAAATCGACATTACTGCATAAATAATTAACGAGTAATGGTTTTAAAATGCACTACACGTGGATACTACCATTTTGTTAATTTGAATTGTATAACAGAAAAGATAAACGCCATTTTGGAAACACATTTCATGGTGTCCATTGGAAAAACATGAAGTATCTCTACTAATCCAAGGGAAGGTGTATTTTAGTATTCATATCTTACATTATGTTTTGAGTTTGATGGAACTATTAAATTTAAGATTTTTTGTATTAAAAAATATATTTTTAGCAAAATATTCTTTATAAACTACTTTTATCATCATGGATGTGTAAATAATAATTAATATTGGGAGTTTTCACAAACTAGACAGTTGGCTAAGCTGTTTCTCAATGTCGTTTTTAGTGCGTAAGTTCTAGTAAAATGTTTCATTACAGATAACAGTAAAAGTATTGAAAAATATAATACATATGTATGAAATCTGTAATAATTTATAAGAAGAAAATAATTTACAAATTGTAAGTAGTACTTTTACTTGTTTTTATGATATATTTTTGTTTGGAACAAAGTACAGAACTACTTGTGTAAGGTCCCGGGCTTTCACATATTTTTTTATTGCTATTAAGATTTTGTCTTAGTATTCTCGAAATATCAGAAATTTATTCATCTTATAATCACTTTAACGTAATAATAAAGTGTTGCACTCTAATAGTGATTCATTGTTATATATCACACTCAATACTTTAGTTGATGAAAGCACAAGGATATAATCTTGAAAGGCCAGTTCAAAAAGGCAGATGATGATGTACTTTGCCTTTGCCCCAATTCGGAAAGTATATACTTAGTCTATTAAAATCGATTTCGAGTTTGGTATACAAATTCGTACTTTTTAAAAACTTTTTTTTCCAATACAAACACTAACCTTCACCATTATTCATTTTGGATTGAAACATTTAGGCCCATCCGTTATTAATTACTACATGATAACTTAGCGAATCTAAGGCTGTATCTGAATAGGCTTGAGTATGTTTAAAAGAATCCTTGAGTAATAGGGCGGTATGCAAGAACGTATAGTTAATGCTTAGTGGACCAATAGTTTGGTCCCGATCACACTATCGCTTCACCTTTTAACCTATGATGACGCAAGCAAACCCACGCTAGTGTCTATTAAGCATCCACATAGTCAAGTTCTTGCAAACAGCTTATGGACTTGATGAATTCACACTTCCTCTCGAAGACTGCATCACCCAATTTGAACGGCAATGAGCCTCGCTACATCCTGGGGACTGCAATGCTACTACCTACCAATGATCTCAGAAACTATGGCAAACGTCATCTATCAGACCTAATGAATATAAATATCCTACAGAATTTAACTTCATGAATTCAGCCTTCATCGCATGCAATTCTAATCAAAAACTGCATCGGACTAACTGAATGGTCAACAAATCTGTTTGTATCCTTGTTAGCTCTGTGCTAATACCTACCGTTGATCTTTGAAACTATACTAAACACCATCTATCAGACCTAATGAAAACAAAGGGTTTTTATTATACCTACATTTTCATTTATTTTTATCAGTTTGTTTATGCCTAGCAGTTAATAAACATGTTAAAATATTTCAAATTAAATGTGTCATTATATAACATGCTCACAGACTTTTGGCGCCTTCTTTTCATATGACATTTGGATCATTCCATATCAAATCACCCAGAAAAAATTTATTTGCTTTCATGACCAATTTTTTTTATATAGGCCTGTATATATTTTGCACACATAATCCTACATGTTCCAATAGTTAAAAAAGAAATTACTCATACCAGAAACTGGTAGGAATAAATCTAAAATAAATATGTTTTTAAATACTGGAACATGTAGGAACGTGTGGGCAAAATATTAAAATTTTCAAAAATTCTCATGCAACCACCTCTGGGTGAATTCATATGGAATGACCCATTTCAAACTATCTAATAACACATCAGTCTTATACATTTTTTTTAAATGGCGGGTACTGCAAAGTTTGTGTGCATCGACAATAAAATGAAATAGTTGACAATCAAACCCCGCACCAGGGTTAGACTATAACATATTGCTTTCATTCTTTGCATGCTTTCAATAATGTGGAAAGGTGCATTAAAATCTTTGGTTACAATTCGGACAGGCTTACACTTACCCATGCCCTTGCTGATGCAACTGACAAGGCTATAAGCAAGGCGGCGATGCAAAAGTAGAAAATTTGGATACAGCCATAGAAAATGTAATATTTTTTACCATAGTATTACACACAAAAAACAGCAAATTTCCAATGATAACAAAATTAATATTGTAAAATGATTCTGGGCATATAATTTTAAAGATAATCACAGAAGAATATTATGAACAATGTAAATATTTATATAAGACTGTCAAAACATGGACCCAACCGAACAAAATCTAACCTTCCATCAACACATTTTCATAAAATTCCATAACCTGAATATCGTCTTTTTATCTTTTTAACGCTCCGGAGTTATTTTAAAACATTTATTTAGTTTTCAATTGCAAAATGTATTTTGTTTTTGGGTGTATTAAAGTTAAAAAAATTAAAGAATCCCACTCTCTTTGCGTACTATTCCCTAAGCGCTGTTTAATTCAACAGATGTTCATAATATTGGCCCGTCTTTTCCCAAAACGTGTTCTTTATAAATGTTAATTCTATTTGGTGGTGAATTTACCCATAATTTTTTATAAGTATGAATTTGTATATTAAAAGCTTGATTTCTCCTGACCATAACTGTTAGTCTACATTCAGAAATACTAAACATGTTAAGGTTTTCTCTAAGCTTTGCTTAAGCTAGGGTATTTAACTGTGGGATGTATGAATGTGTGCATGCTCGCCTGCATAGCAAACCAATCTTCTCTCACTTTTTTTTAAGCACCGCATCTTACAACCTGTTTGGATTATGTGCTGATGTACTATTTAAGGCAGTGGCTCTCAAAAATAGATTGTACTCCTTGGTCTTGACAACATGTATATTGTACCCCCCACAATTAATTTTCCCCAAATGACAAATATCAGGTAATCAATCAAAAGAAAAAAAATTCCCTCAGTAATTTCAAAAATTCACCAACATGTTTTGTTCTTTTGTAATGTTGCCCATTTACTCTTAAGAGCTGCTCATGTACCCCCTGAAAGTCACTCACATACCTCTGGGGGTACGTGGACCCCAGTTTGAGAGTCACTGATTTACGGTAATGGTTTTAGGGATTAAGAAGGTTATATTTAGTGGAAATGTACCCATATTTGTGGAAGGCAAGTGGAAAACCATTTTGGAAAAACCACCCTCGGTACATTCGACCAGGATTCGAACCTTGATCTCCCCAACATCAGCAGTCTAGTCTAATGAAAGACTAGCACGTTAGACCATGCGACCACTGAAGTGGGTTTATGGTAGGTTAAGATGCTTCCAGGCCAGGAAAAGCATCAGTGTGCAATAACTTATTTAATTCTGCAAATAACTTGTATATAAACAAATTTGTTTGCGAAATAACAACAGCCTATTTGATTGTATTTTGTCAGGAGGCATTTTATATTGGACTGGATTTGGCCAAATTGGTGGTGGAAAGCCCCATATACAGACTTCATATCCATAAGTCTGTGGTCCGAAGTCTCAGACTATCTAATTGGTTGGCACGGTCATGTGACTGAATAGATTTTGTTGACACAAATAGTATTTCTAAGGACTAAAGACCTATGGATATGGAGTGTGTAGAAAGGACTTAAGTACGGTATGTGGCCTAATTATGGCTTTTCACACTGCTACTATTGTTGCTTTCTCGCTATCTCACAGGTAGAGAGAGTATTGTGATCGTCCAAAAAAAATTGAACTCGAGATTTTGATGAATCTCGACGTTTCATAACCCCCTGAATCCAAAAAAGTTGTTTTTGAATTTCCGTCTGTCTGTACCTCCAAATAGAGCCTAAACTATTTTACCGATCGGGCTGAAACTTGGTATCTAGGGTTTTCATAGGGTTGCCCTGAGGGGTTTTTGGAATTGGATATCTAACCCTAAAACTAAGGGTACTGAAGGGCAAAAAGATAAAAAAAATTGATTTACTCAAAATTATCTCTAACGATTTTGATTAAATTTCATTTCAAAATATTAATAAATATTCCAAACAAAATAGCTAATTTTGCTTATAATGCTAATAAATAATGCTATTTCGGCAAAATAACTTTAAGGTTTCTGATCTGATGTGTAAATTGTCTTTTTTTTTTTATCATAACTACAAAACTTTTTGAGATATTAAATTACTTATCATTGAAAATATTTAGGGCTATTTATAATAGAAATTTTTTTTTAAAACATATTTTTATAAAGCCAATAACTTTCAAGCAATATGCAAATATATATATATATTATAAATTTTTTTTTTAACTTTTTGAACACTAAAGGTAAAGTATTGCTACAGTAAAAAAAATCTAACCCGAAATTTTGATGGATGTCGATGTCTCATTACCCCCCAAACCCTAAAAAGTGGTTTTTGCTATTACATCTGTCTGTGTGCCTGTTTAACCTTAAAATTAAGAATAGATTATTAAAAAAATGAAAAGAGAAAAATCGATTTTCTCAAAATCGGCTCTAACGATTTTGATAAAAATTTGTATCCAAGAGTTGATTAAGTTTATAAATAAAATGGCTATTTTCATTTTCCTATGAAATGACTTTTAGGGTACGTTACAGAAGCTGAAATTTCCGTATCTCTGCAATTATTTGAGATACTAAATAACTTATCATTGGAAAATTGTGGTACCATTAAAAATAAAAAAACTTTTACTTGAAATATATTTTTATAAAATCAATAGTTTCAGAGATATTGGCAATATATTAATACAATTTTGTGAGCTTTAGTTGTGGAGAGATATTACTTAAGTCTTAACGCAATAATTATCTAATGCCATAGAGTAATCAAATAAAAGTAAGTCTCTCAAAAAGTTTGTGCTATTTTTTCTTAAACCTCTTAGGATAAATGTTTGGACAAACATTTTTTATTGGTCAAAATTTATAAATGAGGAGTTTAATAGCAATGGGACCTGAAGATGTGCAACACCTAATAAAATTTTAATATGAAGTGTTGACCATTGTGGACCCAAAATCGATCTTTTTTATTGGTCCATACGAGGACATTCTTTAAAAATAAAATTATAAATTTTAAAACTGGGATTAAAAAAATATTTAATGTAAGTATAGTGCAAGTTATGCTCGGGTTTGCTAGTGTGTTATTTTGTTTCACATATATTACGAGTTTTGAGTAAATAGCTTCATTTTTAAGCAATATAGCGAAAAGTCCGTGCGGAGTTCTGTACCATTTATTTACAACAGCACACGCAAGCGCACTTTTCAAAAGAAGATGGCCATAATACAGCTCTCAGGTAGGCTATGGGCCTACATAGTCAGATTTAGAAAAAAATACTTTTTTGGCCATGATGATTTAGTTTAGAATAACAGTTTGTGTAAATCTATCCAAGAAAATATATTTTAATTTTTTTTAATACGTAGGTAACTAATATACAGCCTAATTGTTTAGTTTTTCCCTTTATCATTCATGTTTATAAAATTGAATGTCTGTGTCCTGATTACTTAGTCACATTGGTTGAAATTATATTTACTGGCATTTAATTTAAGACGGACGTTTTTGAAGCAAAAGACAAACATAACATATCCTACAAGTGGGTGTGACCTGATTGTAGGGGAACCATTAGTAATGTTACTAAATGACCACCTAGATTTATCTCACATGATTACTTTGATTAACTTCACTGTTTCATTTTTATTTGCTTTTATTTCTTCTTTAACTATACTATGGGGTCATAAATACCCTAGACTCCAAATCATTGCAATAATTCTCCCACAACCGAAGAATATGTATGACAGGCTTAGTATATTCTACTCTTCAATAGATTACTAAATCATGTAAAATTTAAACATCTATTACCATTTTATTTTAGGCTATAATTGTTTCATAACTCTGTTATATTGACTATCCGCATCTTTTGTTTCCAAATGACCATTGAACATTCTGCTAGTAATGTTTGTCCCCTTCATACCTGTGCTTAATTGTGAGGCTGCCATTTTAGATACTTTAATGAGGGATTTCATTTTCCTACATTCTACTAGAAGTTAAACTAAGTGGGGCTCGGTTTTTTTTTTATGTTAATGACATTGCCTACCTTTAACATATACCTCAGTTTTAGCTTATGTGGTGCTGACTGACAGTTGACAGCTGACTTCTGACAGTCAACATTTAGGTATATACCTAAATTTTGACTGTCAGAAGTGACAACTGCTAAAGACATGTTTTTTGCAGATCATATGGTTCGGCGTAGGGATACATAATTTGGTCTGGTAGCTTTTCAAAGCCGTCAGAAGTCAGCTGTGAGCTGTCAGTCAGCACCACATAAGCTAAAACTGAGGTATAGCTGCAAGTAAAGATAGGATTTGTCATATTAACCCATTTAAGCTTTAACTCAACGAATTTTAAAGGTATAACATTGAAAAAATATGTATTCATTCTAAAATTATTCTAAAAATAACCCTGCATTGTCATAAAATTATTTTTTTGGATCTCTTAAGGGTTTTTTATTTTCAAAACATTTAATCTAAATCTTCTATTACTACGGTTATTTTGTTTGGTTATTTTGTTTGTTTATGAATA
Organism: Timema bartmani; assembly: GCA_902151455.1. Taxonomy (NCBI): domain Eukaryota; kingdom Metazoa; phylum Arthropoda; class Insecta; order Phasmatodea; family Timematidae; genus Timema; species Timema bartmani. Next base: position 301,129 of record CABFWB010000156.1, on the reverse strand, counting down.
TGTCCACTAGGAATCTTTCTGTCAGGATGTAAATTAAAAAGTCCATGGATGCAAGTGTCTAGATCTAGAATAAAAAACAAACAAGCAAAAGATTATTTTGAAATGCAATTCACCACTTTCCGGGTGCGTAGGCCTATAGTAGAGTCCATCATAGACTCTGCCTTAAAATATGAGTGAAGAATGACCCTGGGCACGGGACGTAATCCTGGATAGCTCAGTGATTAGAGCATTGGCGTACTAAGCCAAAGGTCCCGGGTTCGATTCCCGTGTCCAGGTGTCATCTTTCAATTTTCAGAATAGTAGAGAGTCTGTAAACTCGTGAGAGGAAGAGGGGAGGGGGTTATTGGCTGATGATACATTAATTTTCTTCACTCTCTTTATATTTCGAACATTGGCGTCAAAGTATTGCTTAGTGTGCTTAGGTGTGTCAAGCCAAGATGCAACCTGCTTCATGAAATGGATTTGAATTCGCCAAATAGGCAAAGCTAGATTGCACCCTATACTAATAGTGTTCCTGATGTGTGGTTTAATTGTGATACACCTGTAAAATCCAGCCACTGATGCTTTGTGTGCACACATGCTTAAGTTAAAAAAAAATAAGACTTTAAAATATAAGACCAGATTAGAATTCATGTAAATAAATACTAAGCTGTCTCCTTGCATACACAGAGAATACTTAATCACTTTAAAGTATGTTATTTTTCAGATAAATAAATAATAGTGAATATCTTCTGCACTTAGTAGGCTATTAATAAACTTAGCAAAACTATTTCCTTCCTGGAAGTCTGAATCACACCTCCATCAATTAACAAAGTTTCATGGTTCATCGGATAAAATGGTATATTTTGTTAACTTATAAATACAAACAGAAAAATCTAAAAACTTGTCCCCGTGGACATATGTACACACTCAGACATTTAATTTACTTTAGGTCACTTATTAATTCAAAATGAATATTAGAGCTTAATCAATTCATATTTAACCATTAGTTTGTGAGTGTATGTGAACATATAGAACGTCATCAAGTTGCACCCATCATCTTTTGCTACTGAGTATCTTAAAAAAATATCAGCTTTTTTTTATAAAGCACATTCTTTCCTTGTAGGACCTAAGTTAATTATACTTCCATGTTCATGGCTTTCCTCATTGTGGAATTACATATATTCATGTGGGCTAATATTTTCAGTAGACAAATGTACATATTTTTGTGGTAAACTTTATTTTGTCTCTTAGATACAATTTTGAGGACAGACCCAAATATGTGTACCCATTAGTCTGTGTTTGTAGCCTCTGTGTAATTTTGATGTAATTGCAACATCGCAAAGTTCCTTGACTCTTTTTATGCAATACTTTGTATTTGTTGATAAGCTTATATGCCCAAAATAAAACTTTTGTTTCATGTTGTATTCGTGTATTGCAGGGATCCAAATCTGTGGGTCGCGACCCCCTCCAACCCCCAAAGGGGTCAGGAGAGCATGGTAGGGGGGTCGCGGCTGCGTCCAGAAGCGTAAGTAGTAATGAAAAGAGGAAATGGAAATGAACGAAGCCCACAAGATGTGAATTCACACCAGTATAACCTGGTGTTTTATGTTGTGAAAAATAAAAGTTTTTTATTTATTAAGTTATTTTAAGGTTTTTTAAAAAAAATAGTTGACAATTTGTGTCAACTTAGTGAACGAAAGAGAAAATAGTTTTTATTTTGTCACAGGTGTAAAAAAACTACTTCTTTGAAAGGATGATTGAGTTTTGTGTTTTTTTTTGGATAGCTTATCCCAAAATAGCATAGTGCTCTGATCTGTCTTTTAATATTATAGAAAAATAACGCTAAACCAATATTTAGATATAATTTTAAAAATACTATTTACATACTTACCTCTTCACATCATCTCCATACTTAATCCATCCTCACCAACTTTCTCCACACTTCCCTATCCTCGCATACTCCCTTTGTTTCAACATCCATACACGACATACATGTTCTTTTATTCTTAAAACTGTTGTTTCTCTTTTTCACACACTCGTCTAAAACATTTAGCCACATCTTACATAGCCTACCCCTTCCTTTTGATCCGCACACTTTACCTTCATATATTTTCCTCCTCACTCAATCTACACTCATCCTCTCAACATGCCCTTGACCAACATGAAGCACTTTTCACATTAGCCTAAAAGACTTTCGCCAAATAAAATGGAAATTTGGCTTCCACTATTGTATTTGTACTAATCATACTGCGCACAACTCATATAATAACTATAACCTAGAATCTCATTAACAATTTGGCAACTCACCTCGGTGGTAGAATGTTTTAAGGTGTCACTTTCACAATATATTAGACTGCCGATGATTGAAAGACAAGAGTTTAGATATTGCTCGGGGGTAGTATTCCCTCAAAAGTTCCCCACTCTCTTCCCACACAAATGCGGATACATTCTTTCTTAACTAAACTGTCTTGTCCCTAATATGTTAGCATAATTAGTTCAAATGCTTTCAACTCAAACAGATAGTGAGAACTGATGAGAAAAACTAAACAATTTTGGCGACATTTATTAACCTCTTAAGTATGACTTTTATCATTTACTGAAACCTTTTCTGCCGGTAACTTAATTTCTGTAGTGCAATAGTTCAAGCCTGAAAATACATTAAACCTGTTAGAGGGGTTAATAAAATGACTGGTGTCCACACTGAAAAGAAGCAAGCTCACCTTGTATGTTTCCACTATGATTTTTAGCTTAAGATAGGACCATAGTGTAATTTGTCACTTGGTAAGGTTGACAAACCTTTCAGTGTGAACAGAATATACATTCCTGGTTTCCAAAACCAGCAGTAAATATGGAACTAATTTTGAGGACAAGAAAAAAAAATGCAATGGGGAGAGCAAAACAAGAAAACATTTTGGATATAACCCATTTAAATCAGTCACTCCCGCTTGTTATTACAGCTTTAAGGTGCATTGGACTTATAATTATTAATTAAATGCTGGAAAACGGATTTTACATGTACAGTAGAACTTCGTCTATTCGGCCCTCAACGATCTAGATTCCCGATTTATCCAGACTGAAATTTAACGTTAATTTTTTTGGTAACAAATCCTTATGGCACAACAAAAACTTATTATTTTATGAGTGAATAGTGGTTGTAACATTTGTCAAGTGTTTTATAATTTGTTATTGTGAAAATAATTTGTTATTGTGAAAATAATTGGTAAATTGTGGTAATATATATTGTTTTAGTGCATTTTTCCTATGATTTTTCCAGATTTTTGTTAATCCAGATTACATATGGTCCCAGTTAAGGGCAGTATGAACGAGGTTCCACTGTAGTCCACTAATTTTTAATTTTCTGTAAGTTTAAGAGTCTAATGATTGCATATTCAAATAATGTGTACACACTTGAACTCTAAAATACTTATTTCCATATCTTATATAAAATAGGTGGATTTTATTAAATACTTATGATTCCTCCTTGGGTAAAGGTAGACAATTACAAAATATGTTTATTATACCTAGAACAAAGTAAAATATTTATTATTTTGTCTAGCAATACCCTGTTTATGTTCTAGGAAGGAGTGTCGTAAAGGCCACTTTTCCTATCAGAATTGTACTATATAGCATGATTTTGGTAGGAGAAACGGACCTTCTAGACATTCCTTCTTGCCATAGATAAAGTACACAAACTTTATACAGCTTGCAAATAACAATGCGGGGGCTGTTGTCTGAACTCCTGACTTGGTTCAGGGAGGCCAAGGCACAAACCTAATTTTCTGGGGTTAAATTGTTCAATTAAGAGCAATCATCATAGTAGGCCCAACTCAGCTCCTGGCTCCCGCGAGGTATGGGAGTAAAAGGGAAAAGAAAACACCTACGATATGTCAGAAATGTGTGCAGTGCATTCGTATTTGAATGATTACTTGACATTTTCCGTGGTGACGATGGGGACAAAGTGACAAAGTTTCTTGTTCATAACTACAGTTTGTCCCTATTATGACAAAATGAAGATTTATACACATTGCTTATCTGTGATTCCATTCTAAAATGGTCAAAAATGGCCTTTTCAGTGCATTTTTAATCCGGATATCATTTAATAGTTCAACAATGCTCAGTATCAGAAACTTCTATTAACTCTTTATCTCCATTAATGTTTAAATCAGAAATGATCCACGTGCAATAGTGTTGGTGTAAATTTACGATTTCGAGCCGACTGTATCACTGAGTTGATTGGTAGCTGATACACGCTCTTAAGCTCATACAGGCTACATACCAATTCACACATTTCCTATTTTGAGTAAGATTCCTATAGCAAAACTGGGCTAAAATGTAGTACAATAAATATTGTTTAAAGTGTGAGAAGTTGTACCTTTGAATGATAAATTATTTACCCAAAGGGTTGGATTGGTTGGGGAGGATACATTGTATGACCTCACCACTGTCCGTGATATATTTCTAATGGGAACACTTGAAAGAACGCATACACAGATCCTCCCAAATAACTTTTACACTGCTCCCCAATTAAAATAGGAGTTTGTGGGGAAGGAGTCCCACTCACATTTTTAATACGACTACACTATAAGTGAAAACTCAATTATTTTCTAAAATAGTGATTATTTAATAGACTAAAAACTATTTTAATATTGCACTATTGAGCATGATAAACATAGCGACCACAAATACATCCACGTTACAAGTAAAGTCACTGATGAAATAAATAAAGTTAATTTATACTTTTTTTAAAATTCTTTCATTTTCACATTAAACACTACATTAAGTAACCATAAAAACATTAGACACATTAATTTAACCATTTCTTTAAATAGTCAGTAACTCTTTATTGATTTTATGAGAAATTTTTTTAAAAATAATATTCTTTAGAAACTAACTGCATAACTTTTATCTTTCAAAGACACAAGGATAAAGAAAGACTCCTGGATCTAAACAACTTTTACTAAGCATTGCCGACGCTGCTGTAAGTATAAGAACTGTGTGGTGCTGTTCCTTTTATTACCGGGAGCAACGGTGTTTATCCTCTCAACTCAGGGGCTGGTACCACCTATTATTAAAACCAACATATTACAAACACAGGCTAAGTTTTTCTACTTAATTCAGTAGATAAACTTTAAAATAATGATGGTAACCATCACAAAAAATCAGCAAAGTATTTACTATAGAAATGTCTATGCACATTCACATGATCATTATGTCCATCCTTGTTTAGAGTCTATTTTAGGTCGCACCAAAAAAAATTAGAAAATTGTGTTTGTTTTTTAAAAATTAAAAATGTATTGTTTATTTTAAAGCAAACCGCTATATTTTTCAAATTATAAATTTATCTATAAGCAGAATTTGTTAAATTCATTATCTAAAGAGCTCTCTTTGGGCAATTTAAGCTATTTTGCTTGGTGTCAAGAGAAGTTCTAATATATTTTCACCAAATAATTTTATATTCATTAGTTGGCATAGATAAAGTAGATTGCAACAATATTCTTGATGAATCTAGATGTAGTACTGGATTATATTTTATAAAATAGATGAAATACTAAAATTAATACATTTATTATAGTAATGTAAAAACCAAATTTACAAATGTGTGTTTTGTTATAACGAATCCGGCTGTGAAGATGAAATTCATGTGATTTCTCAACCATTTCAGAGTGAGTTTGGTAACTTTCCTTAAAATGTATTCTCATTATGTGTTTTTAGATTATTGCTGTTTGTTGCGGGAGGTGCAGCCCTAGGAAAAAAATAATTTATTTTAAATAATGGAATAATTTAAAATACAATGGTTGATTACATTTCATATTATTATGAATATATATATATATATTCCCCCTAATCACTTCAGCAACTACAGTCAGCTGCTTGGCCATTCTACCTTTTATCTCTACTTTTAATTGACTACCTGTAAATATCAGTCTGATAAAAATGTCAATTTAAAAAAAAAAGTTTCTAACAAGTTTCTGAATCCACACACACACACAATATAGACAAACATTTCATGAATCCTTCTAATATTGATGGTATTTCTTCTGAGTTTATGCTTTGTTAATAGTTCTGATATATTCTTAACCACTTCTAAAATTAACCCACTGTATGGACATCTGGAAATGTTAAAACAAGGCAACATACAAACGCGCACCAGACCCACAGCCTCCGGGTTAAAATGGCTGTGCTCATTGAAAGAGATTGAGTCCTTCAACACGGGGATCGCTACATGCACTCCCAAGTGACAACATCACTATCAAACAGGCATTTTTTAAAACAGTTCATTTTAAAATAATTTTACAAGAAAAAAATTGCCTCCTAGTGTCATTCGACTGTCTTTCATAAAACTAGATTCAGGTAGCAGCCCCATCCCCCTCCCATAAGCCAACCCCCAAATGAGCCTACTCAGACTGCAAATTATGAAGACAACTTGGAATACAATGGTTCTCATTTACTTTCTCTCGACATCTCGGAGAGGAAAAAGCCCCACCGTGATTGTATAAAAAAAAGTAGAGTTCGAGATTTTTATAAATGTTGATGTTTCATGACCCCCCAAAACAAACAAAAATTGTTTTCACGATGCCGTCTGTACCTTGGGCTAGAACCGAAACCATTTACAGATTGGGCTAAAATTTGGTATCTGTGGTTTTCATAAGCTTCCCCACTCCTCCCCAAGGGTTTTTGGAATTAGATGTCCAAACCTAAATTTAAGGGTAGGTTACTGAAGGACAAAAAGAGAAAAAATTGATTTACTCAAAATTTGTTCTAACGATTTTGATTAAATTTTATATCTCTACACTGTTTATTTAATTGAAAAGGAGGTGAGGAGTTGGGGGAGTGGGAGGTATTGCTGGTACCTGAACTATTGTGTTCGTTCTACCACCTAATTACAACAAACAATTTGAGGACTGGGTGGTCTAGTGGTAAGGTGTCAGGCTTCTGTGGTGGGGGATCAGGGTTCAATCCTCGGTCCCGGCACAAATTTATCTTATTGCTAAACCCTTCCTTCACCTCTGACAAGATGTGTATTAATCACAACTTGTGAATGCGAGGAATGCCAGGCCTCCACCGTGGTTCGGATCCCATGTTAAACTGTAGGTCCTCCATTTCATATCACAATCACCCTACCATTGCACATTAGCATAAGTGTGTACAACCCGAATGGGTAGTAAGACATAATAATAATAATAAACACAGAGAACATCAATTAGCACTCTCTAGTACCCAAGGACTCAACCTGGCTCAAGGAGCGCAGCATATCTCTCGTAAGGCTGAGAGTCTGGTGTAAATAGAGTTTGTGCACAATGCTTAGTTTTTAAAAATGCCTACCTGTAACCGAATTTTTGTCTATTCAATCATTCACACAATGTTCGCACCAGGGCTGTGGAGTAGGGACACCAACCATTTGACTCCAACAGCTCTATTTTTAGACTCTCCTAATCCTCCATAAATGGCTAATAATTAGCAATTACAAATTTACTGCAGTAAAATGCTCCATTAGAGATGACTTCATGGGAAGCTTTTTGACATTTTGAATTTATTTTTTGATAAATTTGTCAGTACAAATTATAAATATTGATCCTAAATAGTAAAAAACAAATTAAATTTTCTTATATTAATTTTTTTCTATTTTGAAGCTGGTGTCAGTATGTTTTTTACTGAATCCACCCAAAGTTGCTTTATAGAGTCCACAGCCCTGGTTTGCACTCATATTCCTTCGTTTTTTTATACCCTCTTTATTGATATTCAAACCTGTGATGTCTTAAAAAGGATTGCATTGTTTAAAACACCTCTATTTCCTTATAAATTATTAGATCAGCAGCATGTATTACTTTTAAGTGTGATAACACAAACAATTTTGTACTTAATATATATTATATCCATTTCAGTGGTCGAATGGTCTAAGGAGGTACACATCCCTCTGAAATACTTCCTTTCTCATCCCTAACCCATTGGAGTAATCATCATATATGTATATAACCTGAACAGTTAGTAAGATGTGATGAAAATAAAGTTAGTTGTAAAGAAGTATATAACTGACTTTATTTATTTATTTTTTGTTAGAAAAATTATGGGTGTACCAGAAAGGGTTGTGACCTAGCCAAAGTTTAATTTATCTATTTTTATTTTCTATTTTAAAATGTCTTTTTTTTTTTTTTTTTTTTTTTTTTTTTTTTTT
>CABFWB010000156.1:262865-292942 GCA_902151455.1 Timema bartmani | reverse complement strand
TTTTTTTTTCCATATTGGACACGTTTTGATTATTATTGTATTTTTCACATAATCTACATTAGTTGTTGATTTAGAATTTGCCAACTTTTATCTGGTTATGATTAAGGAAAAGCGTGATAGGAAAATTTTAATGCCATTTAAATGTAATCCAAGATCTTAAGAGTCTTTTTAAAGTGTAGTTCATATGCAAACAACCCCACCTCTTTAAGCTCTAGTTTAATCAAACCCGCTTCGGTGGTCTAACTTGCTACTCTCGCAGTAGACTAGACTGCAAAAGATGGGAGGGTTGGAGATCAATCACGGTTGGGTAGGTTTTCCTAACAAATGTTGGTGCACTTCTAAATTAAACCTTCCTAATTCCTAACACATTCGTGTAATTGATACATAGGTGGATAACCCAAACGAGTAGTAAGGCGTGGTGCTAAAAAGAGTTTAATTTTATAATCTATTAAATTCATATAGTTTTCTAAATGGCCTGGTTGTCTTGGAGGTGAACCTGTTTCGGTGTATTTTGTGTTCCATGCCAGTAGGGACTGTGATAAGTTGTTTTCTGTGCATCACATCTTCAGACTATCTTCATGCTTACATAATGGTGTAGGTATGATAAAGGTATAATTTGGAAATGTACTCGCAGTTGTTTGGAAATCGTTGAGGAAAAGTTTTTTACTTCACCCAACATGGATTCAACCCTCAACTTTCTACATTAAAGTCTATTGCGAGAGTAATGCATTAGATCAATGTTCCGCAACCTCCATCCTGCCGACTGATTTTATCTGACCGTCAAAAGATTTAGCGAACAAACACTTGCTTTTGTAAAATTCGATAAATCATTATTTTTTGCTTACTACCTGTTAGGGCTATACACTTATATACTAACTACACTAATAGTTTTAGGGATTGGGAAGGCTGTATTAAGATTAAGTGTATCCACATTTGCTTGGAATGATGGTGGAAAATCGTTTTTGGAAAGAAAAAAACACCGTTAGTACACTTGATCGAGATTTGAACCTAATTCTCCTTGTCGTCAGCAGTCTAGTCTACTCCGAGAGTAGAACGTTAGACCATGTGGCTACCAAAGCGGGTTATAACTAATTATTTTATGAGAAATATGAAGTTCAAACTTTTTGCATTTTGCCCACCAATTTTTGCTCTATTGCCTACCATTTTTTTTCAACACATACGGCCCGCAGTATCAAAAAGGTTTCTGACCCCTGCCGTAGACTATCTGACCACTGAAGCCTATAAATTCTTACTAATGATAACTATTATTTTTTTAGACTAAACACATACCCTTGGTTCACCCCAAAAGGTAACAAACTTCCATGGTTCCACTGTGTCACAGGCTATAGAATAGTCATAGTGTAGTCCGTTAAGTACCAGGTACCTAGTAAGATTGTGTACCTGAATTTTTACCTTATCTTGACCCCTAGGAGAGAGAAGTATTGTGATCTTTTGATAAATGTTGATGTTTCATGACCTCTTGAAACCGAAAACGTGGTTTTCCTGATACCGTTTGTATCTCAGCCTAAAGCCGAAACCAATTTCCCCGACCGGGCTAAATTTGTTGTATAAAGTGTTTTATAAGGTTCCCCAAGGGTTTTTGGAACTAGATACCTAAAAGAGAAAAAAATCAATTTTCTCTAAATCCCCTCGAATGGTTTTTGTTAAATTTTTGTCTCTAGGCACTAATTAACATTACAAACAAAATTGCAATTCTCATTTTCCCATGAAAATTGACTTTGATGGGTCTTTATATAAGCAAAATCTCCAATTTTGATCATAACTTGGCAACTATTTAAGATATGATATAACTCGTCACTATAAAGTTGCAGTACTAGAATTATTAAAGATAAAAGTATTTTATTTGAAATATGTTTTTATAAAACCTAAAGTTTCTGAGCTATAAGGAAATATAATTAGGCCTATATACATATATGATGGAGGTCTTTGAAAATATGAATGTGATCTGGTTTGCTCTCTTGTGGATAGAGATGTTCCTTTTTCCTCAATATTTTTCAAACAGTGTATATTATTTAATTTAGGTTTTTAGGTTGAGTGTTTCTGCAACAATGTATATTAATTTGTTTCACAAATCTTACCTGTTTTTAGTAAATGTCTCTCTATATCAAGATTAAAGAGAAAATCTGTGTGGTGCAACGTACAATTTTTATATATTTTTATTTCATTAATTGATTTCCTTATTTCTTAAAATCCATATATATTAATTGGTTGTTCTAGAAAAATCTTTGTGACTAATTTGAGAAAATTAGTTTGGTAGTGAATATTTTGTGGAAAGCATTCCAGAAAATGAAATTGCTAAAATATGCTTATCTCAGTAGAAACGGAGCTATTAGTAGTTACATGAACATGAGGCTATTTCTTTTGAAGTTTAATGTTATTTAATAGACAATGGGTACGCTTTTTTTTTTTAGCACTGTGTCTTACTACCCATTTGGATTATACACTTATGTACTAATCACGCTAATGGTATAGAGGTTAGGAAGGTAATTAATGAAAGTGTACCCACATTTGCGTGGAGAGAGCGGGAAACCATTTTGGTAAAACCAGCCTAGCCTCAATACACCCGATCGAGATTCGTACCTCGATCTTCCTGTCATAGGCAGTCTAGTCTACTGAGACAATTTGACCATCAAAGCGGGTCATAGTTAATTGATCTTATAAACTGTGTAAGAGTGGATAACATGCTTGTAATATTTTAATGACAATTCAAATATAGTTTTTTTTTAAATTGGTAATATTGTTGAATGCACACGCTCCTCTTTACTTGCTATTGTAAGGGACTGACTTTCCGGTGATGTGTAGATTGGGTATTGAATCCCAGCCATGTGTACTGAGTTAAAAAATAAAACAGGTATCTAGTGAACAGAATCCTCATTAACTAACACCTACACATGTTTGTTTTGCTAATGGACAACTTTTAGGTAAGCTTTGTTAGTTAACGTAAGCATAAGACCCTCGAATCTTTAAGGAGGTTCGATGATTTGAGATTCAAATCCTTAAAAATTCAATTTTTCAAGTGAAATTGTTTTAGAGCTTTAATACTGCTTATTGTTGGATCAGAACTAGTCATAACTATAGCATGAACTTAACCAAACCCCAGACCAATAATTTAACACTTAACTGGGAGGGATTATAATAAAGAATGTAACATTTAGTTACTATTTTGTATTTTTTTATTATATTTATATTTCCTCTGATGTACACAATTTTTTCCAAGAGTAGGATTTAAGATTCAAAGGTAAATTGGAAATTCAAATTAGTAAAGTAGTAGATCTGACCCAACTATATTTTGTAAGTGATATCAATTTAGATTATTTATGGTCACTATGTACTTAGGTTTAAACAAATAGTACATTAAATAGGTTTTACCTCCTTCGGTGCCTGCATGGTCTAACGCGCTACTCCCGCAGTAGACTAGACTGTCGATGACAGGGAGATTGGGGCTCAAATGTTGGTGGAGTGTACTGAGAGTGGTTTCCCCCCCTAAAAGATTTTCCACTCTCCCTCCACACAAATGTGGGTACATTTCCTGTAAATATAACCTTCCTAATCCCTAAAATCATTGGCATATTTAGTAAATAGGCACACAACCCAAACTGGTATAGAAACAAAATTGGTTTAGTATTGACCAGTTAAGTTTGTCTTCACTAATCTTGGTTGAAAAATGTCTAATCATACTTTTCCCTACTTCAATTTGTTTCAAACCTATATTTTGTTTTAATAGTATTCTATCAGTACTAGAGGCATGCGAGTTTTAAAAGAGTGCATTGTTGTTTTATTTTTTGAGTGGCAATTTAGCAATTATTTTCACCATTTTGAAATATATAACCTTAAGGAACATTCACCAGGTAACACTCATTATATATCCAAGAAAGAACTTATAATTTTCACTAGAATTTATTAAAACAAATTATTTTAACATTGACAAAATATAAACACACTTTTTATCATTTGTATTCCAATTTTAACATTTTTTTTTATAAAGAAGATTTTACAAGTACAGACCAATTTTTCAAAGGAGGCGCCTTATCTGATGGATAGAAAAATTAATAGATCATTTACTTTCATGTATTTTTACATCAAGTTATGTGGTATGCAGCTATCAATTTTGATATAAATTACTATAAAAGCTATTGATCTAGTAAAATGTAAAAAATATAAATATACATTTTTTTAAAAGGACCCTCCTCTGAAAATTGGATTGTAAATAGTGGCAATAATACTTATGTAATGAATAATTATTACTATAGCTGAGGGAGAAGGAAGAGTCGCATTGCATTGGTTTAAATTTACAGACAAAAAGAATGGACAGAACACTTTGTTATAGTAATAATTTTAAAATAAATTACAATTAAATCTGTTATTGCTAACCAGTATTAAGTCTGCCTTTTACCAAGTTTTGAGAAGATTTCATCAACACTTGAGTAGAGTTTCAATTAACACTGGACGACATAGACGACTTTCTTGTTTCCTTTCCATACAGAACATTTTTACATGGCTCTTTTCACTGTTCAATGACAAACAATCTATTTGAACAAAATTCTCATTTCTAACGCTCAGATCATTTGGACATGGCTGTCTTAAAAACTAGTTGAATGATACATTTCATAAACATTAGTTTACTAAAAATGTAAAAGGATCTATATGTAGACATTCATCACTCGTCGGTTCAACTTAATATGGACTCACTATAAGAAGGTATAGTTTAAAAATTATGGTCAATTTATGGAGCTATTTTTTGTTTTTTTAATTTCTGTATAATTGTTTCACTATATCACTATGTTTTAATCAATATTGTAAAATCTTGGGCAGCACAATATCATCACTCGAAGAGAAGACGAAGATGTTTTTGTTTTTATATCAAGAAAATAACTAATTCTTGTGTTTGTATACATATATATTAGCAAATATGTGTGTGTATGTGTGCGAACACACAGATACATTATAATGTAAATGTGAACCAGGGCTATGTGATTCAGAAAAAAAAGCCTTCGACTTCAACTCTATTTTTCTACTGTTCGGCTCTGACTATCGCAGAAATGGCTAAAGTGTATTAATTAGTAATAACAAATTTACTACAGTAAAATACTCCAATAAAAATTACTTCATGGGAAGCTTGACATTGTAAACCTATATTTAAATAAATTTGCCAATTCACATTACAAATAAGTTTTTATTTTGAAGTCTGAGTCGGTACATTTTAATGGACTCCGACTCGCCCAAAATTGCTTCCAGCTCCACAGCCTTGGTGTGTACACATTAAAATTTGTCTGTGCGCACACACATACATATATATATAATTTTTGCATTGTGCATTAATTTTATTGCTAAGCATTACCAGTTTCTGTTCAACAATTCTACTGAATTTAACTAATTGAATACTTGATTTTTAGTAATATTCATTGTCCAACGTTATAAAATATGAAAAGTATATATAATATCATACATAAAATGTTTTAAAAATATATATATATTTGATTCACTTTTGGGAGTATTTGATATAGTTCAATATCGCTTCACTTCAAATTGAAAAAGTGAACCTCTCACACTGCTAATTTAAAATGTTCACATATGTTTTGTTAATGATGTGTATACTAAGTTTGTGATTTTTGTGTGTGTTAAAAGGTGTTTTTTTTTAATAATCGCTACGAATTTTGTACAGCCAAAAAGTATAGGTGAGCCAGCAAGATCAAAATTGGCGCTCTTATGAGAAAAAGTCTTGTGAAAGTTTCTTTGTGTTAATTTTTTTTATATATATATAATTTGTTTACTTAGTTTATAAAACTTATTAATGACCCAAGGCTGAAACGCTTAGTTCCCATTAGGGCCACATCGCAAATTCTGGCTGTGAGCTTTCGCCACATTCAAGTTTGTTGGTGTACCACTCGTTCACACTTTAATGAACCATGGGTCTGGCATGTTTTGAATCTGTCCTCATTAGTTTGAGGGGGGGCCACCAGGATGGTGCTATTAGCAATACAAAGGCGCCATAGCTATTTACATCTGCATCCAAATGTTTTGGTTATACATTCTTGTTTTGGCTTGTATTCTGGTTGTATTTTAGACCTTAATTATGTCCTCCATGATACTAAGAGTTTTGAAAGGCTGTGTATTATTTCCTGTTTTAAGCTTTATTATGACTTGCATGACATAGCATTAAGTATGTGTGTGGGTGTGTATGTGTATGTGTATGTGTATGTGTATGTGTATGTGTATGTGTATGTCAAGCCTAAGGGATAGGCATGAAGGGTTTAAGGGTTATTTTAGGAGTCATTTTGTGGTTCAGTACTTAACATGTTCTGAGGATGCGGACCAAAGAGTTTCATCTGTGCTTTGGTTCTAATCCTGACAAACCCTCTTTGGTGGTTGAATAGTCTAAAGTAACAATTCCTTAGAGATGGCCGCCGCAAAGGACTGTTACACATGCTTAGCTATGGAGTAATTTCCCTACAGGCGGTGGCCGCTTGCGTCTATCGTAAACGACCCTACTCTAGAAGCAGTCTAGCCGCAGCCACACATGTGTTTGAAAAGCCTTTATTTAGTGTTGTAAAGGGTTTTATTCAACATGATTGAGTCAAAAGTATTGTTACCATTGATGGAAGATGAAAAGTTGGTGGAAATAGTTGCGAAATTTACCTCACCGTGATAGCCAATTTTTCATCACAGGTAATAGGGTACTGAACTCTATTGTGTGAATCACTTTTGATATAATCTTTTATCGAATAAGGTTATAATTAAACTGAGAAATGTTCAGTCTGATTTTTTTTTGCAACAAGTGTCGATTAATTAATGTCGTAAATTAATATCACACTTCCCATCTTTATTTAAAAATTGATTCACATCAGCATTCTCCTCGTCTATATACAATTGTAATATTCGTCATCAGAGTTATATAGCAGCAAATTACATAACAAATTATAGTTTTCTCTCATTGCAATGAAATAATATTAGATCCAGAGAACAACGATCACATGCAGCGGCTGTCTCTAAAGAAATGTACCTTAAGGCAGGCAGGTCAAACTGGTGAGCAGAACGCGGTTCTAGCTATGATTCTGTGCAGCCTGCGGCTTTAGGATCAACCAACATTTTAGGCAACCTTGTTTTTTCTTTTTATAAACTTCAAGGAAATACAAAATTTTTGAATGTGATATCGAGGAATTTGCATAATTTTAAGGTTTCTGGCATGTAAGGTTGGTATACCAAATTTGTACTCTTTCTTAGACAGGGCCTGTTGGTTTCCAAAAGTTTTTGAATTTGCTCGCACAATATGTGTAATGTTTGTCATTACCCAAATTCAGTTGTTTTCTCTTGTGGCCGGACAGACACACACACACACACACACTTTGCCTTTCAAATGTTTGGGGATTAAATATAGTGTTTGTCTTATTGTTTTATATAGAGGGCCTACTCTTTTCTTTTGTTTATTGATGGGATTCTAAGTTGGAACTCAAGACATATTCTTTTTTATACTATCCAGCTCTCATTTTTAATTTCCATTGTGGACTTTATGATCAAACTAGTTTGACAGTTTGCTCTAAATCCTCACTCTCAAAATAGATTGTACCGCCAATGACAGTACGATAGGGGTAAGAATCCTAGTCGAGTACTGGGGATGGTTTTTACTAAATAATTTTTCTCTCTCCTTCCACTTAAATGCAAGTACAATTCCTCCAAAATTCAATTTCCTTAAGACCCATGGGTATTTTGTAAGTAATGCTAGCATACCATGCTCCTAAGCACGAGACTGCTGCGGTAACCTAAGTCGGTAATCGAAAGGAACCTTAACAGTAACTTTTAACCTCTTTATGTTTTTATTTGAATTTTTCACCATCAATCCTGATAATCACTTTAAAAATTAACTATAAAGCCTAACCTCAACAAGCATTGTGACCCAAACATCAGGCTGGAAACCACTGTTTCATCATTCATACCACGGGGTCGCACAATCTTGAGCTTAAAAACTGTATAGCCAGTGACAGGAAGGCTGAGTTTCAATGGTCTCGGGTTGGTGCACAGAAAGTGGTTTTCAACATGCTATTTATCATGGCGGTTTTCTCATCCACTTTCCACACTGATGCAGATTTCTTCAAGATTTCTTTAATCTGCATCAGTGTGGAAAGTGGATGAGAAAACCGCCATGATAAATCCCCTCCCCTCATTACTCTTGGTCACGCCGAGCACCACCCACCACCCGATGATATCTGTAAGTAGTTTATGGACAGTCTCATAGCATTATCTGCTTTTTTCTAAGGTGAAGATTTAAACTTAATAATCCTATACATATTTATTGTAATATCACTCCTTTTATATTTGAAGTGGAATTTATTTTGTATTAATCCTTTCATGTTGTTCAACGCCTCCCTTGGCATAATAAATTGGCTATCAGTATCGAGGATTTTTTTTATTTGGGAGCTCCAAATCATTTCATGTTACCAGAATAAAACTATTGAAAGGGATTTTAAAGTCAATGTACAGTAGCTCTATTTTTTTAAGCCCCATTTTTAGGTTTATATCATCTACTGTTTACAGCCCATACCTCAATTTTCCTCTTTCCTTCCACTATTCTTATTTCTTTCTTTGTCTCCCTTGGAGTCCTTTTTCCTACATATTTCAGCTCCACCATTCTTTGTATTAATTCCTTTTCCATTATTACATGTCCATACCATCATCTCACCCTTGCTTCCTCTACTATCTCATTTTTCCTGGTGACAGCTCGCTAGTATGCTTCTCAAATACTTAATTGGGGTTCATGTAAGATACGTAATCGATTTTTAAATTGTAATAACTTTAAAAAAAAGTTCGCTAAAGCCCTACAGGATTTTTTTTATATATAATTACTAAAACTTGAATTGCTATAATTGGTCACAGTTACCATTTGTATTACTGAGAAATCAGAAACTGAATTAATTGGTTGTCTTCTAGTGTCTGTTTATAACTACCATGTTTGACGTAATAGCAGTCAGATACTCTAATTGTAGCTGGGATATAAAAGTAAAGTTGTTAATAGTAGCCGGGGTCGTAAAATGGCTGGGCTGACTTCATTGTAGCCGGGACATGGGTATTTCAAGAATTTTTCATGGGCCTCACACCACACCACACAGATTTTCTAGTTATTCCTATAATCCAACTCCAGGCTGAGCTTTCCTAGAAATTATTGGTCTTTACTTTGTGGAAGGACCATCCATGTCAATTATTATTTATTTTTTTCAATTTCATATTACTTTTTTAGCCAAAGAAGAAGAAAATAAAGGTGCTGATAGTAGCCAGGGATAATACTAGGTCAAATACAGTATGTTTTTATACTGCTTTGATCTTGGTTATTTTGTACATAATATGTCTTGTTACCAGCCATGGGCTGCCTTTTAATACACAATAATGTAGTTTTAAAATCAAGAGTAGTTCTGTGCTTTGTTCTTTAAAAAAACCTTTATTTATGTGAATTATTAATTACACTTATATACTATTCTATAAAATATACACATAATCAACACAAATGCTACATCTGTTTATATTTCTATATCGTTTCAGATTGGTGCTCAAACACAAGCAATGGAGTCCATTTATAGTTGAGTGGAGTTTAACATTTAGATTATTTTATGAACACAATCCAAGAACCATGTCAGGTCCTAGCTTGGCTTTGGCATCCCTCACTGCAACATACACAGACTCGGAGGGAGAGGACGAAGTTGAGGATGTCAACGATAAGTCACCTAATGACAACAGCAGTGCCAACTCTGTTGGATCGCTCGTTGCGACTCCCCCTCCCTCCATCAAACCCCTTAACAAGGTCGCCCGGCTGGTATCATACCATGACGACACAATGTTGTCAGATGAGGAGGGTGCGGTCGGCGATCTTGGTGAGGCCGCGGAGAGGAGGAGGTCTCTTGGGGCGGACGGTGAACCCCCTGAAGACGATGTGCGGCTACCTCCCGAACCGACTGGCCGTTGTTCAAATGAACTCCAGGAGAAAATCAACAGACTTTATGAGAAAATGCAGACAACGGGACTAGACATGAATCGTGTGATACAACAACGTAAAGATTTTAGGAATCCTAGCATTTATGAAAAACTAATTCAATTTTGTAGTATAAACGAACTCGGTACAAACTATCCCGCCCACTTGTATGACCCTTTGCGGTGGGGTAAGGAGTCGTATTACGAAGAGTTGGCCAAAGTTCAAAAGACGGAAATGGACCGAAGAGAGAAAGAAAAAAAAGACAAGACGAAAGTAGAGTTTGTTTCGGGGACGGCGAAGCGGCCCGGGAGTGGGTCCGGTGCAGAAGACGAGGCGAAGAAGCGCAAGTCGAAGTGGGACCAGGTAGGGACAGTGGGGGTTTCGTCTACCATGACTGGCTCCCAGGGGGGCAACATATTGAAACCCGCAGGACTTCTCCAACAGCCGTCTCTCACGACCAGCGCAACTGGAACTAAAGGAACAGTCATTTCAGCATTTGGTTCCCTTCCCAAGAAACCAAGAGTTTGAAACACTCTGCGGTAAAGTACTGTAAGTTTTTTTTAGCAACATTTTCAGCTTACGTGCAAATCAAACACACTACAAAATAGGTTGTGTTGCATGAATTTAAACATTTACCAGTTCAAATATTATATTTGTACATGTATATTTTCTAAAGTATTAGTGGTTTTTTTTAAACTTTTTATCTACCAGTTTTTATTGATAACAGTATCACTCCTGTAGCTAACCAATAAAAAATAAAATGTTTTGATGACCTATTCATATATTATTTTAAATTTTAGAACCTGAAGTGACGGTAAATGCTAATTTTTTGTGGTGTGTTACTTTTGGAAAGACTAGCTGTTCAACACGACAATCGCTGTTGATTGGTTACATCTCCCGTAGACCCCACGGGGTCATCTCGAAGGGCTCAATGACATCTTCCTGGCCATATGGTGTCAACTCACACAAAGAGGTAGGCATTGGTTATCTCACCCAATACTATACCTTTATGGCATTTCGATACTTGGAATAAAGATAGAGAGAAATGCGCTTGACAGCTGTATTCAATAAACAAAGGGAGGAGGATGGAAGGACAAGACCTACACACTTACATTCTCTTCTAAAGAAAAGGCTTGATATGCTCCGAAAATTACTGAAGGTTTGTTGTGTTTTGATTGTGAACTTGAAGGCGTACATTTTTCTGGTACGTGCGTGCGTAGTTATTTTTCTTCTTTCCTCCTCTCAATGTTTATTAGATATTTAGAAATAGGAATTGTATTTTTCTCATGTATTATTTGACATGAAAAGTTGTTTTTGTATTATTATATTCTGTTTTTTTTTTGTTTTTTTTTTCTAAAAACATTTCACAGATCTTAATACATACATAAATGTATCAAAATACATATTGTTAACCATAAATAAGTTTCAGTTCTAAAAAGAAAATCATCAAATGTATGATAGTCTTAACATTTACAAAAGTTTACATCTAAACATTGTTTCTAATTTGAGGTAACTTTCAATTATAATGCAGTAATATGTTTTAAAATGGACACTTATATTGTTGCAATTATAAAGAGCTCTCAAGTATACATATTTGTGATATTGCTCTCTATTCCCGCCATACTTTTGACCAATTTAACTTAATTTTTGGAAACACTAGTTAAGGTAAATGCTACAAACTAGGTTATGGGTCAACTAATAGCCTTTTATAATTGTTCTGTGCCAATATGGGGTGTGTGTTTTTGCTGAATTCATTTGGCTGTTTGCAATAAACTTAATAGTCAGATCGAGTAAGCCTCAAGTACGGCGCTATATTAAATGCAGGATGAGACATACTTAGACCAGAATGGAATGGGCCAGTTTCGCACATGTAACTGGCTCATTCCATTCTGGTCCAGGTAGGTGTCGTCAGTACAGCGCCGCACTTGAGGCGTACTCGGTCTGACTATGAAACTAGCCGTATGTTATTTTATTGCTCTACAACAAGCCTGAGCTATTTAGTACAAACATTATCCAATGATTTGGATCGAGAGTTTTGTAGCATATTAGAAAAAACCTCAAAGCTTTTTACAGACCATTTAATTTTTAAACACCTATAAATTAAATTGTATAGTTTAAATAAAGTTTTTTTGTTGTGTTTTTTTTTGCCGTTTTCCAACAAAGTAAACTTTTTTTCTCACTGTTTCCTTAAAAATATATTTTTACTTGTATTAAATAAAGAATGTGTGTTTCTTTAACATTTTGTTTTATTCAGGAACATTTTAATAATTAAAATTAGTATTGAACTAATAAACAACGCAATTCATTGGAGTTGGTTGACTATGCCATGGTCGGCAATTGCGCCGTTGATTATTTATTAGGTATTTTATACACAAGTAATTTATCATACACTTTAGTGATCCATTGGGCGGTAAATGAGATGCCTACAAGTGTAAAAAAATAGAAACGTCAACTTATGAATCATGATAGTTACTCAGTTTTCAGTGATACTTTATTTTTGCAAAATGTACATTAATGTGTATCAAATTTGAATATGTTATTAAAGATTTTTAGAGCTTGTACCAGTTTCCAATAAAAGTGAACTGCTTTTTTAATAAGGTGGTAAAGAAAGGGACTTTATTAAGATTGAAAAATTGATGACTGGTCCAGCTTTAGTTGACAACACTGTCAAAATTATTGATGAACAAATTAACTAGGCATTCCTTACAGGAATTTTTTTATCTCCTTGATAAGTTGAAACCGAAACAATTTATTTTATGTTGGTAGAATGACTCTTAGACTTATTAAAAACAAGCACACAATTCATAAACTTGTTCATTAGACATGGTTTTTACTTGTGATATTATTTTGTTACACATGATGTTTTCATGCATTGAGTTACTTCATCTTACTGTGAGAATCAATGGATCTACAGTCCAATTTGCATAGGAAGAGACTTATCTAACGGCTAGAAAGGTTTCTACAGTAGATCTACTTTTACTTATTCATACGTCAAGTCATGTGACCTGCAGCTGTCACTTTTAATAGATATTATCAATACCGATAATATAATACTAAAATGATCTCAATTTTTGCCACATAAAATATCGAAAAGGCCTTTCATATTAATATTGAACTTCTTTTTTTATGAGAAAGAGTATGTTAAAACTTGTCAAGGGAAACATCATCATTAGAAATTCTATTCTAATCACCGAGGCCAAACTACTTTAAAACTTGTTTTATTAAATGGTTATGTTTCACCATAATTTGAGATTCAAAATGCAGAAAATAAATAATTTGTTTTTATGTTATAGTATTTTTATTGAAACAAAATAATTAAGAAATAGTGTGAAAAACATACGTTGAGCTAAAAAAAAAACATAGAAATTTACTGGTATGGACTAAAAAATTCTAAACATCTTTGTGAATTATCTATATGTTGGCTGAGGAATGTGCCGATTGATACTAGATAGTTTCGTGATGGTATATTAAGGCCACGGCAAGAGAAAATACATTTGATCAGAAATATAGGGCTACCAATTCTTAGTAGATCAATCTTATATGGACAAAGCTTAGTTGTGGCATATTTATGTAAGTAAATGTGTCACTTTTTCTCTTTTTTTTTTAATTGGTGGATCTTTTTCTGTATCTATAGTGGATTTTTTTGTTGCTGAAGTGTATTGATCATTCTTTGAATTTTAATGTTTGTGCATTACTTCAAGGTTGTGCATTTGCCATACTGCATTTCAAAGCTTCATGGAGCATCTTATGTGATGTGACCGTGGCACCCATCTTCGAACCCAGGACCTGACCACACAGAATTTATTCCCCCAATTTTTTTTTGTTGAGATGTGTGCATCATTAATGAAAAAAAAGCCTTCGCACACTACTTAGAGGTTGTGTGTCTACTACTTAAAATAAATAGGCTTATGGTATTTGTTTTAATCTATTTAATGTCAGTTCATTTCTGTTTGAAGAATTCATTATTATAATTTTTATACTGTCTCTCTTAGAAAGTATTTGTTGAAAATATTGTCTTTAAAATAGGTTTTGTGAAAGCAGATACTAGAATGGTTTTAAATGGATGAACTACATTTATTTTTTAATATTTTAAATAACTAAATATACACTTAATACAATTAAACAGTGAGCTGGCATTAAAAAGGTTAGTGAATATATATGCGTAAGGTTTAATTATTTTTTTTTAAGTTTATTAAAATCTATTTGTTCTTTGTAGAAATTTGTCTTGTCAATCATTCTGCACTTTAAGATGAGAAAGTATTAATTTTTGTATTGGAAGCCTTTTCTTTCAGAAATATAGCTAAACTAATTTATGTGTAGTCTTTTTCAAACACTCCTTTCTAAATTATATCAGTAGACTAATAAATGAACAATAATTTGTATTACCCTTTTATTCAAATTATATTTTTAAACTACAAAAAACACCATACTGTACATTTAAAAATACAAATCTATAAATTGCTGTTGTAAAAACTTTTAGGAGAGAGCGTTTTGAAACAGACAATACATATTTTGGGGGATTTTTTAAAAATAGCTTTAATACCAACTATTAAAAGCTATATTAAGATTTGATAATTTGGTTACAAAATTTTTATTATTTCACTTTGCTACAATTAAGAATCATTAATACAACCAAGTAATGTAATTGCAATTCAAGGAGTGTCAACAATGCTGTATGATACTTTTCATTGTTAAGATTTTCTAAACTTAGTAATATGTTTTGGGTAGTATTATATTGAATACTTGAATACGGATGAACAAATAACTAAATGAAAACTGTTTGAGAAATAATCGCAAAACCAGATTGCAATTAGTTGGTTTTGTATAATGTAACATGTTTGAAAAGGAAAAATAAACAAATGTTATTTATACAATAAAATATTGTTTTTTAACTTGTTTGGAAATTACCTCTCCTTTTACATGTTCTTATCTGTGTGTCCTATCATTCTTTACCATTTCCCTTTTCCTCCCTTTTTTTTTACCTCTTTTAAGAAGTTGCGTAGCGCTATTCACACTCCTCCCTGATGAGTTCTGGTAGAATGAAACCTAGATCAGGGGATTGGGCGATTATGATAGATTTTCTTTAAGAGGCAACCATTGCCTCTTTGTCCAGTGGCAGCAGTGTAAAGTGGGAACTGTGTTCTTTTTCATTGTAAAAACCATATTATGTTCGGCCCTTTTATATGTCTATCCACCTTTACTATACCTTCTTCCAAATATAATACAATTACCTCATAAAGCGAAAAGAGGTTTTCCTTCTAGAGATATAAAAATAAAATCGTAAAGGCCATTAAAAAAACTTAAAACGTTTTAAAATTAAAGCTATCAATAAACTACACTTATAAAGATAATTTTCGGGGAATACTACCTTATTTGAATCGGTTATTTAAGAAAGGGCCTAAGTTGTGATGATAAAGTTTTGAGAAAAATTTTAAAAACTGAATAAAACCCATTGGGCTCATTAAAACACGAAACAAAAAATATACATACAAACTTACTAATACCGATCAATATAATCTGCAAAAATGAAATGCCTTTTATTATTAATTTTGTTAAAATCTCTATCTTTAGGCTTTTTCTTAAATAAATATTCTCAATCACAATTTTTTCGTTTTATCCAAGTAAAAATTAATTATAGTTGTTGATTTTTTAATGAAACAAAAACACCACTATTGATTAAATTCATTTACAAAGGAACCCTAACACACAATAATACCAGCTATTTTAATGTCTCAATTGAACACAATATCACTGCACGATTTAATATCTTGTTTTAGCATAAGAATCACATAACTTTATCTCACCACACTCATAATTTCATCTGAACTAGTTTCTCAACCATTAATCTAGTCAAAGATTTTTCTTTTGGTCGGAATATATGTCAATTTTTTTGTGTCATTCCTTTCTGGTTTTATTGCCACTGCTGGATATTCTTGTATTTCTGGTAGGTCGATCGCAGTCCTTCAATTCTCAGCTTGAACGTGTTTGGAACTAAACTCCTAATGAACTTAGACGCAACAACAATCCCCTGTTTTGACTAATCATACTGATATTCCATGAAACTATTGATAAAGAAGGCTTGTTTCTGGTCTCTTGGGACATTCGCACCTACACTTTCCACATAAATGCAATTTTTCTTGTACAGCTAAGGCCACCAAGACTTAAAATCAAGGATCTCTTCTGTCTCAACCATATGCACAGTGAATTTGATTCCATATTTCCTTTTTAAGAATACCCCGTGAAGATGTAAAAGGAACTAAGTCAATGACTTAGTTCTTTTCTAAGATACTCTTTTTTTTGTGGGCTTTAAAAAATAACTTGTATTATGAGAAATGGTCACTTTTATAACCAAAAATGTGTATGGACGTCAAAAGATTGCATTCTGCATACTAATTTTAGCCAAAATGGTGGCTTAGGCCCTTTCTTAAATAACAGATTCATATATGATGGAAAGCATTCCTCAGATATCCAATTCAAACAAAATATATAAAGCTATTTTCAAAATTTAGAGCTGGAATCAAATCACGATTTGGCCTCGAATAACCACATAACATCTAAATATAAAATTTGATTAAAGCAGTAACTCAAAAGAACAGGCAGAATATTAAAGACCCACTTTTTTTAAGTTTGGAGACATGTCCAATCTCATCTTGAGGTAAAAAATGTTAATCATTACAAAACTTTCAATATATTATAAATGTTTTAAATAAAAATTGTTAAAACTTGTTTACAACATAAAATTTACCTCAGCCAAATACTTTATTTTTATAATAATTGGTAAATGTCTTACACATTTTGTCCATAATGTTTCTTTATTTCTTCACAGGAATGTGTTTAACACAAGGATTGTTGATGAGGAAATTCAAAAATGTTGGTAATTTGTAAAGTTAATTTAAGGAGACATACTTGCATTCTTGAGGGGCTGCAAAAACAACTCCAGACACATCTGGTAGGGAGACAAAGGGCAATGTGAGTCTATGGGCCAATTTCATAATTGGATTGAATACACCATAAGTTTGACACCATACTAAATACAGGAAGACACCTAACTAGACCACTAGAATGAGCCAGTTTCATTTGTGAAACTGTTCCATTCTGGTCTAGGTAGGTGTTGTTTTGTATTTAGTATAACTCCGCACTTGAGATGTACTCAATCTGACTGAATTTGACCCTTTCCATTCTGGAACTAAGTTTGACTATGAAACTGGCCCATGTCTGAAGCTTTTACACTTACCTTTGTTGTTTTTATAGGAACCTTGAATGAATTTAAACATACCTACTCATTAAAAAAAAATTTGATTCTAGTTTAAAAAATGACTGCATTCGCAATCCTAAATAATGGATTATTTTTTTCTTGTTTATCTAACAAAAGGAAATTTCTAGCAGAATTTATAGATTAAATTAAAAATTAGGGTGAGCAGGTAGGCTTAGAACATAATTCATCTCTTTGCTCTCAATATTAACAAAATATAAATTACACTTATTATTTTATTGAAATTGATAGTTTAGTCAAAAGCGACAGCTGAAAATAATAAGATTTTATATATAACTGTGAAAGAACAGTTACCCTGATTCTGGTCGATAGAATAGTTTTAAAATACAAACTTAATTTTCTGAGTCAGCACTTACAATTTACTTAATTATTAATATTATTTTATAGTTATTGATATCTATAAAAAGATGTAGGTCACATCACATGACACAAATATTTGAAAGTTTTTTCAATAGGTTTATACCCTTTCGGGTTATACTAATTACACTAATGGATTAGGGATTAGTAAGGTTGAATTTATAGAGGGAGTATGGAAAATCAAATAGGAAAAAACACCTTATGTACGCCTACTGGGATCAAACCTTGATTTACCTGTCGTTGGCAATCTTAAGTCTATTGTGAAAGTATTTGACGTTTGTGACTAATTTATGTTTCTTCCTACCAAAATTCTACTATAGAAACTAGTAAAAACAAATAATTGCCTAGTAACTATGAAGTTTACCAAAACACATGTGGGAACATAATACTAATGTTATGTAAATGTAAAGTAATGAAGCCAACTGAAAGAAGAGTTAGTTTAGGCCTTAATAGAAACAAGCATTTATAATTTCTTCGTGTTATATTCACACATATTATGATCACTCTCACAGTTACACATGATTTTAAATTTTCAAAAATTTCTGTTTTGTATTAAGAAGAAAAGAAAAAAAGCACACACTACAAAATTCTCAGCCACGAATTTGAAATGGTATCTCTTGGACACAGCTCCACCATATCAACTCCAAATTCTAGCTATTAATAAAGATAAAGTAATAGAAATGTGCTTTTTAAATGTTGTCAAACTGGTTGGATAGATCTTAGTTTGTCTTTTTCATGTTAAAATCTTTATTAGGTTTTTAAAATTTTAAATTCAAATTAAGAGCTATTCTAGTAAAAAGTATGTACATTAAGTAGTAATACACTTTATTTTTCCACCTGTAAAGATCTTGCAGCACAAAATTTGAAATAATATTGACCTTTCATAAAGTATATAATTTTAAATAAGTATGCATACATGTTTTGAGCGTTTTTAACAGTTTCAAAACAATTTAAAAGTTGACCAAATTTGAATACATGTATAAAAACATATTTGGGATTCTACTCGGATATTTTTTTTAAATCTTAGCGAGATAAAAAAAATTCAAATGTGTTTTCTTAATTCGTCAATAGCCATAACGTTATGGTGAATTTAAGTTTAACAGCGCTCACAGTAAAGTAAACTTTCATCTGACGATGTGTGCTGATTATAACTTTATATTTATTGCATGTTATTGGAAATATTACGCTTTCTTTCTGAATGAGCCATTGACACCACATTGCCAACCACCCAATACTCCCCTCAACTCCCATTTCCCACACTTTGTTACATCTATGTCTTCAGTTTGAGTCTAGACTATGGATGGACGGGAACTACATTTTTATTGTGTGACGGGAAATTAATCAAAATATCAACAGTGGAAATGGGGAATTATAAAAATTAAAAATAAATTTTGATCAATCTTCAGATGTTTGCCCTCAAGTCGTTGACCTTGTAGTTGACCTTTCTTTCGGGGCTGTGGAGTTGAAGCAATTTGATAGAGATTAATNAGAGTTAGTTTATAAGTCGTGTGATGATATAATCAGTCAGTTCAGAAAATGTACGTTAAATACCTCAAACAAATGAAAATGAAAATCTTAATGGATATTAATATATACCATCATTTTATATCCTACATCGTTTCAAAAATGATTAATTTAATCAAAATTGTTAAAGCTACGATTAAAACAACTGGTTATTAGGGTAGTAGGCCTAGGTGTAATATTTTTATGTAAATATAAGAATTAAATCAGGTACAATAAAAGTCCATTCAATCACACAACATACAAATATCTTTTTGCAGAATAAAGGACAAAAAATATTCCTTTTTGTGGAAATCTCTGGATTAATTTTTATCACGACAGTTTTCTTTAAATTATTATATTTAAAATAATAAAACATTATTTATTGGGATATTTTTATTATAATTTAATTTTTTGGTAGACCTGATTGGCGTCTGTTTCTATGGTAACAGAAAGTGAGCCATCTGTTAGTTGTGTTATGGAACTAATACTGTGACGTTTACATCCGGGATTCAAGATAATTAAAATGGCCGCCGTCTGCAATGGACGAAGTGTTATAGATTCTCAAGTGGGGACACAAAATGCAATAGTAGATCGTTTAAAATTGTTGCATCCAATGGTTAATGAGGATGAAACACCTCTACCAAGGTCTTGGAGTCCTAAAGATAAATACAACTATATAGGACTGTCGCAAAATAATCTAAGGGTCCATTATAAAGGTGAGTACTGCTCAAAGGTTTTGTTTAGTGTTTAAGTAAATGTCAAAAGTTATCGAATGTAAACAATTTTTAGAAATTAAAAAAAAATCAATTAGGGTTGATACATTTCTTGACCAAGTGATGCTTTTATCATGGTGGAATAATTAATTTCATTTATAATGTCATCGACCACGGTAGTCTTTTGGTTCCTAAACAAAGAAATCAGCTGATCAAGAAGTGTCGTGACGTAAGTTGGAACATTTTTGCATTGGCCTCGAACAAGTATATGCGCAGCAATAAATTATAATTTATATATATTAATCTGCGCTTTATTCTTTGTAACGTACTAATATTCATTTTTAGATTCATTGATTGCACCATGATCTTGTTCTTATTGTAGACTTAAATATTAAGTCAAGCTTGTGTTGTCTTAATATAAACTTTCTGAAGATATTGATAGCCTAATATATAAAAGTCTTAGCACAGTACCATGTTATAGGATTACTTTAAGCTGGTAACTGCCTAACATATTTTTTATACAGGCTTTTGGGTTTTGGGCTATGTCATTGAATATGCATTTATGAATCAGCCTGTACAAGCTATTTCACATAACATTTTGTTAGGAATGAGTCAAATATGACCTTAATTACAGTGTCTTATTTAAGGTTATTAGGATAGGACCTTATAACAAACTTTGAAAGTATTACCTCCCTAATTATATTTAAAATATTGTATACTCCCAGGCTATCTATAACCCAACTTCTCATTCAACATACTTAAAACATCGGGAGTTGAGCTTAGACTCTCAATAAAATAACAATTTATATTTCTATGTATTTTTTTCTAAATAATGGCACAAGGTCTAAATTGAGTTGCCTGTTGGTTACATGCAGCCCGCGAGGCATGTTTCTAGGGAGAGAACAATTACACTTTCTTTTGAGAAACTATATTTTTAACCAAAAAAAAACACTATGTGACTATTAATTAGATAAGACAGAAAACAAAGTTGGCCATTATAATGCCGATCAGAATACACACATGACAACTTTGCATGGTAATAACTAGTCTAAATGTTAAAATCCATTCAAAATTTTATTATAATTTAATTTTCATAGATTTGGAAGGCTTAGCTCAGTTGGTAGCTTAGTGTGTTTGTCTAGTGAGCTAAGGGTCTCTGTTCAATTCCCAGCATGTCCAAAACATAATCATTGGTGAAATGTAGGTTTACCTTTGCACAGTAATGAATTAATGGCCGGGGACTGGCCTATTTAATATCTTAGTATCAACGACCATATTTCACACATTTTATCAATGTTACTATTTACTAAAGAGAGGGACATACCGATTCTTCTCCCCCCTACCCTTGTGCCCCCACCCCTTCTTTATTTTTTTATCACCGCATCTTACTACTTGTTTGGGTTATATGCTTAAGTACTATTCATATTAATCGTTTTAAGGGTTAGGAAGGTTATATTTAGAAAAAGTGTACCCACATTTGCAGGGAGGGAGAGTGAAAAACCCTTTATAAAAAACTCAATACACCAGGTCAAAATTCAAACCTCAATCTCCCTGCCATCGGCAGTCTAGTCTACTATGAGAGTAGCATGTTAGACCATGTTGCCATCAAAGCATGTTCCTTCTTTATTTTCTTTCTCTCATTATATATATATATATATATATAGACTATATTTGAAAATTTTTAGAATTAATTTGTAAGTATTTTAATCAATTAAATTAACTTAAATGCGAGTGTGATTATTTTAAAAGTACTGAATTAAATTTAGGAGTAATATCTTAATACATTTACATTTAAAAATCTTTAGAATCAATTTGTAAGTATTTTAATCAATTAAATTATATGTAAGTGTGATTATTTAAAGGAACTGAACTAAATTTAAGAGTAATATCTAATGTATTTACATTTAATAATCTTTAAAATTTATTTGTAAGTATTTTAACCAATTAAACTAACTTAAATGTAAATATGATTATTTTAAAGGTATCTAATTAAATTTAGTCATATATATATGAAACTAAATATAAACACAAACCTTAAAGCAAAAATTCATGAATCTCAGGAAACTGATCCTTTCTAAATAAAATTGTACCTGTAAATGTTATGTGTGTATGCTGGCAGAGTTGAAAAATACTATTGGTTAATTTTATCAGGATATTAAGCTACAATATACTACATTATTACAAAACAATCTCTTGACGTGAAGTAAAGTAGACTTTACTCTATGGCATTAAGAACATGAAAGTTCATTGCCGCACTTATAAAAGTACGCCTCCTATCTCTCTCTTGAACTAGTTCTACCAGTCCACCTCATTACACCCTATCTCTTTCAGGTACACTCTAATGTTATCCTCCCATCCACGTCTAGGTCTTCCCAATGGTCTCTTATCATTGGGTTTCCAGTCAATACCTTGAACATGATTCTAGATTCTTCCATTGAAATTGCATGTCCTGCCCACCGTTATCTGTGAGATTTGATTATCTTAATGTCTTGTGCTGAGTAAAGTATGTAACTCATCCCAGTATCTTCATCCTTTTATGGACCAAATATCTTCCTAAGCACCGTGTTCTTGAACACACAAAATATGTTTCTGTCATGTACAGTAGCCCCATGGCTTCTTTGGTGCTGACTGACAGTTCACAGCTGACTTCTGACAGTCAAAATTTAGGTATATACCTAAATTTTGACTGTCAGAAGTGACAGCTGCTAAACACATGTTTTTTGCAGATCATATGGTTCGGCTTAGGGATACATAATTTGGTCTGGTAGCTTTTCAAAGCCATCAGCTGTCAGTCAGCACCGAAGAAGCCATGGGGCTACTGTAAGTTAAGATACGATGTTTCAAGACAATATAGAATAGATAAACTGGCAAAATTATTGTTTTGTATATTCTGTGCTTTACATTCCTTGACAGCAGGCAAGAGGTTAAAAATTTAGTTGGGAAGTAATCACATATAATTCCCAACTGTATTCCTTTCCTAATTTCCACTCTAATTTAGGTATTGCTTGTTAAAATTGTCCCTAAATATTTAAACTCATTAACCATGTCAAATGATAGTCCTATGTTGCAAAATAATTTCTAAACAATCTTCTCCAATCTGTGTTCTTTGTGTGATCACATACTTAGTCTTTTCAGAATTCACTTCTAAACATATTTCCTTACTAGCCTTTATTAAAATGTCAACATTTCTTTTAACAGCTGTCTTTCTACTACCCAACAAAGCTAAATCATCTGCATATCCTAATAGCTGCATTTTACTGTTTAATGTCAACCGATCCCTACCTCTTACATTACTCTAATAGCATACATACACTGAGATTAGATTAAAAAGTAATAGGGAAAGTGCGTCTCCTTGTTTCAATCCATTATGTATTTTGAAAGTATCTTATAAGTGACATCCAACTCGGTCCCTGCCACGCGTATCAGTCAAACATACCTCAATTATCTTGACAAGTTTGTAGGGTATCCCATACTTAACTAAAATTTCATATAATTTGTTTCTTTTAACTGATTTATAAGCATTTTAAAAATCCATGTATAAATAATGAACCGTCATGTTGTGTTCTCAATGATTCTAATATTTTCCTAATAGTAAAAATCTTATCTGTTTTGTCAAAATCCACACTTATGATCCGCCATTATTTTCTATAGTGTCCAGCTCATTAAAATTAAGTTAAATAAAATTCAATTCAAATATAAAGCAGACTTATATTTATAAAAAAAAGTCCTAGTAATAGTTGTATTGCATCCACTTCAGTGGCCGCATGGTCTAAGGCGCTACTCTCACAATAGACACGACTGCCGATGACAGAGAGATCGAGGTTTGATACAGATTGGATAAACTGAGGGTGGTTTTCCCTAAATGATTTTCTACTCTACCTCAACGCAAATGCTGGTACACTGCCAATAAATTCAGCCTTCCTCAGCCCTAACACATTGTAATTAGTACATAGACATTTAACTCGAATGGGTAGTAATGTGGTGCAAAAAAAATTACAGATTACATGACAAAATGTTCAAAGTTTTGCGGTCAATTTATAAATATTTGTTTACATGATCGGCTTCCATTTTTGTAATCATATAATATTGTATGCAGACTTTAAAGAAAATGATATAATTTAATTACACACATTTTATCGAAGGTGGCTATCAACTCTTGAGTATCACACATTTTGTAAAATAAATACTTTTCTTTTATAAGAGAAATATGACTGTATATAATACCACCCTTACAGACAAAATAGATTGTCTCCAAACATCCATTGGCAATGTACCATCCTCATTTTCTTTACAGGTGTGTGTATTTATTCACTATTACCCCTTCTCCTTTCATTATCATCATCATCAACTGTTTAGTAAAATGCCTCCATCTTCTTCTGTCCTCCCACCATTCTTCCTCCTTTAATGGCTACCATTCTTATCCTGTCACAAGAACACTTTCTGTTATCTGCTCCTCCCATCTCTTTTTCCGCTTCCTTTTGCTGTCTTTATCCTACATACTTAATTTCCAACATTTCCTTTGGCATCCTTTATTTTTTTTACGTCCTCATTGACTGCCTTAAATAACTTTTCTAAATCATGCGTTCATTCAAGTGCTCACACACTTGGAAAACCTGGAAATCATAGATAGTTTTGTGTCTAGAAAAAAAACCCGCTGAGTTTACCCCCAAAAAAACTTATAAAAAATTCCTAATATTTCAAAATTTCATAAAATAATTCTTTTAGAAGCCATTTTCAGATTTATACCTAAAATAAGAGCATATTTTGGGGATTATTATATCAAAGTCTACACATTTTCAATAATGAAGCCGCAATTTAAGAAACTTGTTCTCACAGTTCTTCAATCTCGTGTGGATAAATGAGGAGCTACTTGAATGAAAAACTAGTGAGTCTGGTCTAGAAAACTGAGATTAACTGCCAGAGGATTCGTTGTGCTGACCACACGACACCTTCTATCAGCAGAATTGGGCACTATCTTTGGAAACCGACGGTGACCATTGGTCGGCATGGTTTAGTTGTGGGCTGACTCCATGGAATTTTTTTTTATCGTCACAACTTTACTGAACCAGTTTAAATTTTTATTTTTCAAATAAAAGCTCAAATATATTGAAAATGTTATGATGAATGACAATTTAGATTTTTTAAATCTTGACTTTAAATTTCTAATATAGCTAAAGGATATGGTTGAAAGGTGTCATTGCAAAATTAACACATGATGCATCAATGGTCCGGACAGTTTATTTATATTTTATGGCAGTAAATAAGAATTGGGCGCGCCACAAAAATTGTACCTACTGTTGAATGTGCCCTTAAGTGCACGAGGTTTTGAATCCCTGTTCGGAGGTGTAACTGAGATGGATGGCATCCAACCAGGGCAAATGAAAAATTACGACCCATGAGAACTTTTTTTTAATTTAATTTGACCGAATTCTTATATTGGTACTCAAACTGATTACTCATTATTTTACCAGTTACAAAATAATAAGAGCATAAACCTTTATTGTTAAACAAAGAAACTTATATCACTATTATTGCTAATGAGTTTGGCATGTGCCCCACCTGTCTCCCCATAGTTATACCACTGGACCCTGCTAAAGAAAGTAGCTATTAGCTAAGGAACAGTCTAGATATTCCTTAGCTAATAAATATATTTAACAACTGCATCTTACAACCCGTTCAGGTTTTATGCTTATGTACTAGTTATAGGGCCCAGTTCACCTTGACTGGTAGTAGCTTGGGGTCAAAGTAGGGCCCAGTCCACCTTGATTGGGGGTAGCTTGGTGTCAAAGCAGGGCCCAGTCCACCTTGATTGGGGGTAGCTTGGGGTCAAAGCAGGGCCCAGTCCATCTTGACTGGTGGTAGCTTGGGGTTGAAGCAGGGCCCAGTCCACCTTGAGTGGGGGTAGCTTGGGGTCGAAGCAGGGCCCAGTCCACCTTGAGTGGGGGTAGCTTGGGGTCGAAGCAGGGCCTAGTCCACCTTGAGTGGGGGTAGCTTGGGGTCAAAGCAGGGCCCAGTCCACCTTGACTGGGAGTAGCTCGGGGTCGAAGCAGGGCCCATTCCACCTTGAGTGGGGGTAGCTCGAGGTCAAAGCAGGGCCCAGTCCAACTTGAGTGGGGATAGCTTGGGGTCGAAGCAGGGCCCAGTCCACCTTGAGTGGGGGTAGCTTGGAGTCGAAGCAGGGCCCAGTCCACCTTGAGTGGGGGTAGCTTGGGGTCGAAGCAGGGCCCAGTCCACCTTGAGTGGGGGGTAGCTTGGGGTTGAAGCAGGGCCCAGTCCAACTTGAGTGGGGGTAGCTTGGGGTCGAAGCAGGGCCCAGTTCACTTTGACTGCTGGTCAGGGGGATGCTGGTGGTAGCTTGGGGTAGAAAAAAAAAGTCCCATCCATACGCACTCTTTTCCACTGGCCGAACCAAAAACGAAAGAAGAAACTTTTTTAAATAAAAAGAACAAGCATTAATCCAGCGGTTCTCAGACTTTTTTCAGATTGTACCCTACGGCCATGACTAAAAGTTTAATATACCTCCAAGATAAAAAAAAATCCAAAAGACAGGTTGAAAAAAATATGACCACTTAGTAAATTATTGATCTATTTAATCTATTGGGGAAAAATTATCTGTAATCAAAATATTTAAAATGTGACAAAACTATTTAGAAAGAATCCTAGTGTTATAGCCTTAACATGGTATCCTATTGAGAATAGTTTTGATCAGTTTAAAAGAACATAATTTTACTGTAAAAATTCTTTAGAAAGGTTTTTTTTTACATTTTCTTCAAAAATTCGCTCAAAAATAATGAAGAAAATAAACCTAAACACAATATTTTCAAACTAAAATTTGTAATTGTAATTCTGGAACTGATATATTATGAATCCCAAGGTTTTTTTTGTGCATGGCTAGGCACAACTTTTTTTTTATGTCTGGTTGAAACTTTCAAGCGGAGGTCCAGCTCCAAATGTAGCCTATTTTGGTACTAATTTTTTAGGCACAACATGGATGAAAAACCACTCTCACAGAGATATTTTGCTGAAAAAGGCATCCTAAACTTGTTGGCATGGTCAGCGATATGAGGAAACTCGTTCAGCCTTTGCAACCAAAAGATCTGCCAAAGAAGTTTTCTTGAGACTGGATTTGAGGGTTTCATCACAGGATGGTTCAATCAGTTCTTTCGTTGAAAAGAAATTTGGTAGACTGGATTCTTCCACTGTAGAAAAAGGGTCTCGCATCCAGAACTCGATCTCTAAATTCTCAAGAAAATATTCGCCAAAGTATTCACTCAAACCCAAAAAATGCTCTTTTATGTCTTCGACAAAAGAATCATGAAGATCAAGTTCATTTTCTTCTACAACATTTCATAAGAACGGAAAGAATGACAGTTGTTCCTTCACAACTTCTTTTGTTGGAAATTGAAGTTTCTTTTTTAAAGCTTTTATTTGATCATGAATCATGAAGGGTGTTGTGTGTTTACCCTGCAGACCTTTATTCAGCTCATTCAGTCGCTGAAATACGTCAGCCATGAAACCTGACCTGCACAGCCATTGCTTATTTATAAATCTGTCACTAAACACACACTTAATGTCAGAGAGGAAAACTTGAACTTCTTGGGTCTCTTCGAACAAACGAGTAGGCTAAGGCAATATCCTTTGGAAAGCCACCTTACCTCAGTGTGGAAAAGATGATGATCATGCTCGCTACTTATTTCTTCACATAAGATTGAAATAATATGGATTTGCCTGCTTTGGATTTTATTAAATGAACGGTCTTCACTGCTTCTGTCAATACTATTTTCCTATCTTTTGGACATTTCCTGGCAACTAGAGCCTACCTGTAAAGACTACAGTAGATAAATTTTGCCTGTGGCTTGTCTTCTTGATTTGGGGAACCACACCACTATGCTTTTCAGTCATAACTCGTGCACCGTCAGTGCAAATTCCAACGCACTTCTCCCAGTCTACACCATGTTGAGTTACAAAGCCATCAATAGTGGCAAATATCCTTGCCGCCGACCTGGGAACTCCTTGCAGAAAAAAAAAGTATTCTGTCACAGTGGGGGTAGAATCAAGATATCTAACAAATGCTAGCAAATGTGCCATATTTATTGTACAATCTGTACTCTCGTCCAACTGTACAGCAACATATTTTGTGGACTTCAGTTTAATGATGAGTTGCTCCTCCAACTCATTAGCCATACTTGAGATCCTGCGAGACACAGTATCATTAGACAAAGGGATAACATCCAGCAAATTGGCTTGTTTTTCACCAATAACACTAGACACCATGTCTTGGGCAGCAGGCAGTAAATATGACTCGTCATCAGTGTGGGGTTTTCCAGCCCTTCCTCTTATTAAACTGATTTTGAATGCCGCTTCAAGGCCCTTCACATTCAGAGATGGAAAAGATACCAGATTTTCTCTCAGCTTCCTTACGCTTATAAAAGTCAAATGACTTTTCAGGTTCTCATGTTTCCTACTAAAATTTATTTTTAGTAAAGATGGCTTCATTTAACTGTTGGAAAGGGTTTCATTACAAATAACGCATTGCGGTGTAGGTTCTGACTCATTTCCTGCGTAAGAAAATCCTAAAGACAAGTATTAAGGATCACACTTTCTTAATTTAAGTTAAGATTTCTTCTGATGAGTAGGCCTAAGCAAAGAAGATTCCGTTTCCGTTGGATCAACACCTTTACAACCATCATCTTCACTTTCCAATTCAAGTCTTCCCCCTTTAACAGGCCAGTTTGGTTTAATTAGCCACTTATCCATCTTGACCGATATGAGAAAAGGTTGGGGAAAAAATAGAAAGTTTCTGAAGTTCCGTTTCTGAAAAAACAAACAAATAAAAAATAGAAAACATCAAAACAGATTATACTTAAATTCTCGCAACTCTCTTTTCTACACGTGTAACTGTCAATTGTGATGCAAAAGCAATAGTCAATAAAGATACTTAAAGAATCAGAAAGATGTCATGTGTGTGCACCAAGCGCGGATCCAGGGGTTGTTAGGGGGGATGGGGGACTAATTGTTTTCAGGCTCCTCAATTATAATCGTTGAGAGCGAAAGAGTTTGTCACCAAGTTGTGACTGTTCTTGAAAGATGTTCAAATAACTAAAAAATTAAGCAAGATAACAACTGCTAATGTAGGTCTCCAGCTGAAAGCAATTAGGGGGAAAAGAGGGGTGGTAATAACCAGTAACCAGATACCGGTAACTGCCAACAATTAGGGTTTTCCATAAGTCCCTTGTCATTTTGCCAACTTTCCCTTAAAGATGTCCACTTACCCCAGTTTGAGGACCACTGCGTTAAACCATGCTCGTTAAAACAAAACGCAGTTCTATTTATGACGCATTCAGGGGCGGCCCGAGGTAAATTTCGTGCCCGGGCGGGATTTCTTTGTGGTGGATTATAGTCCACTCGCCATAGGAGTAGTGTTTACTGATAGCTAGCAAAAGCTTCCAGATATACTCTTATGAAGCCATTCGCCAAACCATATGACCTACAAAACCATAATATGCTAATTTGTTGTCACTTTTGGCAGTCACAAAGTTGACAAAAATAATTTATTTTTAATCTTGGTTTTTCTTTTGACCGTTCTTTAAATCTTCTGCTAGCTGTCAGCTACCACATTTCCCATAACGATTGGACTCAGGGAAAATATTAAAATAATCCTCAAACATAACGTAGCCTGGGCGTGATAGGAAAATAATCTAAAGGAGAAACTCCACAAATGTTAACTAAACGCTAAACGTTTCACTTCGACATTGTACAAAAACTGTTTGGATTACAAAATAAAACTATAAGAACCTATTTTGTATACAATGTTATCTTCTATTTTTATTGTAAGTGTAACAAACCCCTTGACATTATGAACCGTTTACGTTATAATTGAAAAATAAATAAATTAGGGTCCCATTCTTTTCAAAATGGCAAATTTAAAATAACCCTTTGAGAGTGGTACTAAATTCTAATTTACTCACCACAAAATTATACTTATAAGCTATGTAAAATTTCATGTTAATATAAAAAAGTGAACGATTTTTATGCTTAGAAACTCCACTATTACGTCAAGGCTATGTTAGGTTCGGGGATTATTTTTATTTCACGCCCAGGCTACGTTAGGTAAAGTTTAGCTCTGTTTGGCGCCCCCTTGAGCCGACGCCCTAGTTAGCCTTCCGGTTCGCACGGCCCCTGCATTCATTGCTCTGCGAATTCTTTTTAGATAATGTTTATTGGCAAGGAGACGACACGTGTGCGCTTGCACCCC
>CABFWB010000156.1:242111-262768 GCA_902151455.1 Timema bartmani | reverse complement strand
CCCCCCTCCTTTTTTATGTGCGTGAAAGTCACGACCAAAGAGCCGGACGGCATGGCGCTGTTTGCCCGTGAGCCAAGTCGGTGGGGTAGTTGCTAAATATACACTCCGGCCCGCGACGTTCGTTTGGAAGGATTGGTGCATTTAAACTTGCTCGCAACGGCGTCTCTGCCCACCTGGGTTTTGATAGGGGGGTAAGGGTTCAAATCAAGAGCCCGCCTCGGTGGTTGAATGGTCTAAGGCGTCACTCTCGCAAGAAACTAGACTGTCGAATGCGGGGAGATACAGGTTCGAATCCCAGTCGAGTGTAATGAGGCTGGATTTTTTCTAAATTTTTTCACACGCTCACTCTAAATTTTTTCCCAC
Source organism: Timema bartmani (assembly GCA_902151455.1). Taxonomy (NCBI): domain Eukaryota; kingdom Metazoa; phylum Arthropoda; class Insecta; order Phasmatodea; family Timematidae; genus Timema; species Timema bartmani. The sequence continues at coordinate 262,405 of CABFWB010000156.1, read as the reverse complement.
GCTCCCTCTATGAAAATGTAGGTACACTTCCGCAAAATTCCAACTTTCACTATTCCTAACTCATTAGTGTGATTAGTGCATAAGCGTACAACCCGAATGACTAGTAAGACGTGGTGGGGGTACCATGGCACAATTTAAATGATAGGTATAAGGAAGATGAGGAAATGCACCCGCATTAGCTTGAAGAGGGGATAGTTAAAGCACCCTTAAATCCCCCTGGCTGAGGTTCAAACCTAAACCTATCCGACACTTCCAGTGTGTTGCAAGACTGACGCCTCAGGCCAAATAACCACCCATGAATTTTAAGGCGTGTTAGAGGGAGAGGGAACATTGTTGAGTGTCGACGGTTTCAGTAAACGAATGATCCTGGTTCGAATTCCGATCATTTTTAAAATTCAGAGGGGGGGGGGCCTCGAATTTGGATCCCAGCTGTATTCAGGAGGTCTAGAATGCGGGTAATGGAGGTGTGCGTGAGAGAAAAACACTTTAAAAAATAAATTGTTCAGAATGGAACGACGTAGTATTTGTTTTTGGGAGGGGCAGGAGCTGACCGTGAAGAGGTTTTAAGCGTTCTGTCTTTCACCCGTTTGCTATTTTTAGAACGTTTGCTATCTTTACTGGTTCGAATGTAAAGCAAGACCTCCGACTTGTACTAAAGTCCAGTTTTCATAGGAAGGGCCTTTTAGAAAATACCAACTTTTTTTTAGTCAACAATGAAAACTACTCTCGCAACAGACTAGACTGTCAATGAAGGGGAGATCGAGGTTCGAATCTCGGTCGGGTATACTGAGGGTAGTTTTTCCTAAATGGTTTTCCACTCTTCCATTGAAAAGTAACTTACTTTTCATAAGTTTATTGAACAGAACAAAATGAAAAGAAAGCTGTTGAAAATGGGATGGCAGGAAATCTACATTCTATAATTTTTATTTGTTGACTCTGATGTTGATGTTTCAAAGTTGTTTTTATTAGCAAATTGGAGCCAAATCTTAAATACACAATTTTATTTTTTATAAAGAACAATAAAAAAAGGAAAAATTGCAGAGTGATAAGGGGGGCTGGAGCCATGGCCGCTGGTTCGCTACCAGGGGGCTCTCATCGTTTGTGGAGCACGTGACCGGCTGGTGGCTGGTAAAAGTTGAACAGTAACAAGTTCACCAGCCGCTGTTTTTAGTTCACACAACGCTGCTGGTAAACAACCCTAGTGTGACCGCGGCTTTAGGCGAGACTATTAAAAAAAGTATATCCAAAATAAACAGAAATATTCGGAAACTTACTCGCGTCAACAACACCTGACCGTTGGACTATGGAGCTTTTTATTAATTTATATTCTCACGCATCCTTGATTAAAACAGATGACGCACAAGTTCCATCTCTTGTTTCGCTTTAGGGTTCGGCCCGACCGACTGACTGGCGAGCGAACGCGTGATTAGCAGATAGCTCTCGATAGTTGTTGACGAGGAGGCAAAGGTTCGAATCTTGGCTCAGTGAACTGAGGGTGGTTTTTATCAAGTGATTTATTGTTGTGGTTTTCTCATCCTCTCTCCACGTTAATGGTGATTCTTATTTGTCAAGGCCTACTTTGATAATATTGAAGTATTTTAACATATCAGTTTTACATATACATACATATAGGTATGGTTTATGATCTTACCAATTAAATTAGGCCGTTAGTAGCAAGTGTGCTAAACCTATCGATATTAATAAAAATGTTAAAATGAGAAGTTTTCCTAGTACTCAATGAACCAACATACAATAATATTACCTAGCGCCTGTAAACTAGACTGTACCGGGTCGAGCGCGCTCGCTCCAGTCTGGCCACCTATCATTACAACCAATGTGTTCTATTTTATATTTTAGTCACTCGCTCCAGTCTGGCCGTCCCCTTAGTCAGCCACAGCTGTAGGACTATTGTTCTTTCCTCGCCGCTGTCAGTGTTTTATTACACTTGTCATATACTTTTTAGAAAAGAAAAATATATCCATTTAAAAAAATATGTTTTGGCAACACCTTTGATAAAAGGTGTGTAATTATTATATTACCTCACATAACATTTTGTACAAAACGAGTATATTTGATTACAAAAATGGACGCCAATCATCTTAAACATATTCACAGACTAGGGCCGAGGCCAAGACGCGATTTAGAATTTCGCGCTAAGTCTGTTCCTTATAGTTTGAACATATTTTTAGATTTTTAAAAACCGCAAGTAGCGTGATGATTTGTGTCCATGTGTCTGCCACGTTATTCTTGAGTCCGCCATATTGTATTTTTCAAGTTTAGGATTTTTTTTCTTATAAAGATAACATGCTCCATAGCGTCCATACCAAATTTCAGCCTTCTAGGGATCCATTTGCACGTTTCTTCCGCCATTTTGGATTTCTCAATTTTAGAATTTTGCTCATAAAATGCTCCATAGCGTCCGCACTAAATTTCAGCTATCTGTAGATAGAGTATCGGGAACTGAAAGAAGAACCCTGGAAAGACAGACATATATAAATGGACCATAAAACTTTTAAAAACTTATTCATCAAAGCTGCTCCATCAATTAAAAGAAGAAGAAAAAAACGCATTCACAGCCTGAGTGTGGTGTGTGTTCTTATTGGACAAAACCCCAGAGCAGTGGTTCTTAACCTTTTATTACTCGCGGTCTCCTAAATATCCTAAAATAATTTCGCGGTCCCCTAGTTCTTACTAACATATTAACCACTAAGATTTATTCTAAAATATTGGCTTTATTTATTTATTATAATAACAAAAAGAAAGAAATTAACTTACCTAAATGTATTTAATGGGACCTCTGCTATTGAACACTTTCCACTAATTTGTCTATTCTTGATTCATTTGTATTATCTTAATGTTATTTGCTTCGTTTTAATATTTATCACTGTGGAAAACCCCTTTTCACATAAATAAGTAGAAACAAAGGCAGCAAATTTTGAGTGGCGATGGTAAACAGATGGGGATTATTTGTACTATCCGTGATTTCTATTATCCGTGCTTCCCCTCCCCTCCATTACCCCGGAAGATCGAGACTTTACTCTGCTTACGATCATCGAATTCTTTCTTCCAAAACTTAAAATTTAATATAATTGACTTCAGTAAGCAAATTACATTTTAAATTATTTTTTCGAGGCCCCACAAAAAACCTTTCGTACGCCCCCCGGATAAGAAATGCTACCCTAGAGCATGTTTTATGAGGTAAATCTTTTATTTGTAAAATATATTATTTTATTGGATTGTCAAAAATGCATCATATTCATACTATCAAAGAACGTTGAAAAAAAAACTTAAGTGGCCGAACAGTGTAAGGCGTCACTTTTGTGCTAGACTGGCCGGCTGATGTCAGGCATATCGGGTTTCGAATCCCGGTCGGGTCTACTGATGGTGGGTTTTCCTGAATGGTTTCCCACTTCCCGGCGGTATCTAGGCCTACTATTGCATATATACATTAAACTATCAAAGAGTGTTTGGCGGGTGTGAGGAGGGAGAAGGGGGTGGGAGCAAAGTTGTAAAACAAATACTTAAGCTAACCTTAAAATTATTCTAATCGTCTTAAAATAAAATCCAAACTAATAATGGCAATTAGAAATGAAAATTGTCGGTAAAATAGTCATATTGAATCACAGGAGAAAGGGATGTATTCTTTAAGGCTTTGGTTTGGAAGTATTTATTATAATATCAGGCCTACAGCAGACCCGACGTTAATGACACGTTCAGCCACCGAGCGCTGTAGTCGATACTTGAGTGTTAAAAGCGAACCTAAATCGTGCATGTTGCTTTATTGTAAACAGTTTGATTTTCTGGTTGTTAACGTCCTTGGAATAGATTAAACTGAACCGGAAATTTTAAAACTCAACTATAAATTAATTATATTTAAATATCTGGAATTTTTCCAAGAAAAATGAAACTGAACATTTTTCATCTCCGCTGTACAGCTTGTCCGCCTTGAATCCGTCTGTCTTCCCCAAATAATTGGCGACCATCATGGTCCATGAACCTCTGGAATAACCTGTCCGCCTTGAATCCGTTCGTCTAACTCTGACTAATTCGCGGCCACAGTGGTCCATACACCTTTGTACAGCCCGTCCGCCTTGAATCTAGTACTCCGCCAGGGCTCAGGTTGGTTAGAACAAAGGCCGTTGTCTTGATCGTGTAGGTATTGAAATATTTAAGCCGCGTGCTTCAGTCAATATGAGTAATTCGGAGTTCACTAGCGATGTGGGCCCGGGTGCTAATAAATCTCTCCTCGCTAAGCGCCTGTAAAAATTCATATGAAAAACTATTTTTTCCTCACCGAATATTAGTTAAGATCTTATCAGAAGGTTTTTGAATGGACTGATAAACATAGTTGGACCATCTGTTGAGGCTCAAATTTAATTCTCGTAATCAGATCCAAGATTCTATCAGTGTAGGCCCTACTCTTGTATTGTACAGCCATGACTTCTGGAGTTCGAATCCCTAACCCGAATATATTTCTCAGATAAAATAGGAGTATTATTTGATGGTTACTAGACATTTCCAGGGAATTCCTGGTCCTTTTCAGGGGATTTTTTAGCCATTTATAGGGGATTCTGATCCATTTCCAGGTGCTTCTTAGCCATGTAAAGGGGATTACTGACTATTTCCAGGGGATTCTTAGCCATTTCAAGGGTTCCAGACAATTTCCAGGGGATTCCTGACCATTTCCAGGGGCTTACTGGCAATTTCCAAGGGATTACTGGCCATTTCTAGGGAATTCTTGACGATTTTCAGGGGATACCTAATAATTTCCATGGGATTCCTGACCATTTCCAGTAGATTCTTGGCCATTTCCAGTAGATTCTTGGCCATTTCCAGGTGCTTCTTGACCATTTCCAGGTGCTTCTTGGCCATGTCCAGGTGCTTCTTGGCCATTTCAAGGGAATTCCTAAACATTTCAAGGGGATTCCAAACCGTTTCAAGATGTAGTTGGTTTTTACCGGCCAGCAGTCACTCTAAGGTAATTGCCCTTCACTTTTACCGGTTTGTAGTCTCTCGTTTGTTACCGGTTCCTAACCAACCACCCGTTTTCTTTTATCCCTAATCTCGCACATCCTACACACCCTCACACTCAGAAGTGTCAAGATTTACGAAGTGGAGTGCAATGAAAGTGGTTTGCAAAATTTCCAAAATGTTCTTCAATATGAGATTTATTTTCAAACGTTTCGAATTGCACAGCCATTTATTGACGAACTAATGGGGAAATCTCCTTTTCTCTCAATTTGAACGTGCTAGTGGGAATTCTTTAGTAAAACCAGAGGAAGTCCAGGTACCTTAATTTTTATAGTAACCCTACTTTCGACCACCTATTTTTTGAAAGTCACTAAAATTTAGCATTCTAGAAATATGTCTTATTTGATTTATTAATTGTAAAGTTATAGAAATTTTCCGATATTCTTCCTTAATGATTACTGTATAAATTATATTTAAATTATTAATCAAATGGATTATGTACGAGTAAATACAATTTGCAATGTTTTTATTTCCCTTATTATGACAACATGAGTTTCCAAATGTCAAATAACGGGCTTCCTATGGAAATCAGACTGTAGCCAATCTCCGTCATTCGACTCGGCCAAAAAAAAAATCCTTTATTTTCAATATATTATATAGTGTAGCAGGAAATGTAATGGCTAGTTGAATCAGAGTTTGTGGCTACAGGGGTGTCCTTGCAAGGTTTAAAGTCTTGTTTACTCAAAGGTTGACCAATATACAGTTCAATTTTCATAGGTAGAGCCTTAGCCGACAGCTAGAAAGTCACTCAAGGGCTGTGAGTTCTACTACAACAAGCTTTCGACTCTTGTTCTATTTTTCTATTGTCTTACTCAAGAATCCTTAATGAATTGGCTAAAGCAGGGCCGGTCCTAGGCAATTTGGGGCCCCCTGTGAACTGTATAATGTGGGTCCCCATAGATTTTTTTTTATAAAAGATTACAGCAGTCCAAACACATAACAAATTAGATAATATGAATCGGACTAAACCAAAAATATATCAGGCTAACAATATCTTATATTATAATCTTGAAAATAAAACGAGCATGTGAGCTTGAACTAATTATTTAAAAAGAGACTAGCGATTGACGTATTATTTTGGGATTGGATAAATCTAATTAAATTTCCTAGTTTAACTTTTTCACATAGATATTTTGAAAAACCACAATTAAAGAAGTATTAAAAAACCATAAGTGATTTGAACTGATGATTGTTTAAATATTTTGGTCTAAAGCTGTGATTCCCAACCAGGGTTCCGCGAGAATTTGCAAAAACTTGCGAAAAAATAATACAATTTGCCACCTTGTTTGTAAGTTAATAAACAAATTAAAATATTAAGGCTTCAACGTGACATATAAATAAAGCAAAGAAGCATTTTGGAAGTTTAGCTTTGTTAGACATTTGCTTGATAGTTATTATTTAAAAAACGAGACTTAGGGTGCATTTTCTTAATTACGGCTGACGTGTGCTGCCCCCTCTGCTATGTTTGTTTTCTTACTCGCGTCAATTGTCTGTGATCATTTCTCTTTGATAGTAGCAGCTCCAGATTTTCTTCAGAGAAAATAATAAAAGTTATTTTTCCAACTATCTTGAGGACAAATCGTGGCTCCTGAAATTAGCATACCTGGCAGATATTCATGAACACATAAATATAAGTTGAACGCCAACATGCAAGGTCCCAAGGAAAATATTTTGACGTGTACAGACAAACCTGTAGAATTCATAAATAAAATTGGTGTTGAAAAAAATATCTTTCTAAGGGTAATTTTGAAGTATTACCCCTATTTTCTCATCTTCAGAGCATTACAACTGACAACAACCGTGAAGCCGTCATGCCCCTGATTTACCAACGTGGAATTTCTGGCTGAAAAATCTTGCCAAGTACTTCCCTTCTTTGACATCTGAAGAGTATATGATTGGGTCAGGAAACCTTTCACAGATTCTCCAAGCAGTTCAGAAAATTTCCTCAGCCTGCAGGAAGAACAACAATAATTGGCTGAACTGAAGTATGACCGCACACTAAAAATTAAATTTAATGAACTGTCATTAGATATGTTTTGGATATCAGTGAAAACAGAGTTTCCTGCCATCTCCCAGATAAATATAAACATATTGACACAATTCTCAACATTGTGCTTGTGTGAGCAGACATTTTCATGTTTAAAAAATATAAAAACCAAACAGAGGAACAGAATGTTGTCTGTGGGAGAAGAACTTCTTGTGTGCCTATCAAAGATGAGACGAATTAAGTTGTGTTCAAAAAAAGCAAGCCCAAGTTTCACATTAAATTAAGTGACAGTAGGAATCATTGTTATTCTATTGAAACTTATATTATTTTCGGTTGTGAATTAATAATAAAACAATAAAATTCAACTGATTTTTTTTCGTTAACGAGTTTATAAAAAAAACATTATAATAACACAAAACTATTGCAACATATATACACCAAGTTTGTTTATAACCGTATAACCGTTTGGGTATAATTCCGTATCTCTGCAACAATTTGAAATACTAAATAACTTATCATTGCAAAATTTTAGTGGTTTCCAACCTGGGGGGCGTGGGACACTTAGTAAATAACGTTAAAAATCAGATAATAATTGAAGACTTTTTTTATTTCAATCCCTTTTCCAAATTAAGTAACATAATTTTATTTTTTTATTTTGTTATTGGCAACTCTGCTTACAAGTTGGAACTCATCTATTATATGACCAGTCAGATGTGAGACACTTGTGCGCATGCACATGTGTATTTTCAAGCCCGCAAACCCCGAGTTTAACCCTCCAATTCTCCTCTCTACCCTCCCCCTGAGCTGCCCTTGTGGCCTCGTACAACACTCCCAAAATTTCAACTCTTCGCTTTAATCAAAACTAAACAGAGTTGTCGATTTGCTGTGTTTTCTGTGCAACATCAAACTCTGCCAATCATCACACTAATTTGTACCATTATGCTTGACAGCATTACATTGATTTTTGTATAAATCAAAGAAGTAGCTATAAAACAATTTTTTTAAAGATTATTTTAATAACCATTAAAAAAATTCTGAGGTAATGGGGGGCGAGGGAATTTGACTATCCACCAAGGCGGGTGTCAGCTATAGAAGCTTGGGTAACCACCGCAATCTATATTATGAAATATCTTTTACGTTTTATATGGTCCTGAACCGAATTAAAAGTGGGTCTTAAAATTCTATGTTTTGTTTGTCCCTGGAGATTAAGCTAAAATGGTTTTGATGAATTTTAGTTCCAAATTGATTAATTTTATATGGTCTTAGCTTGAGGTGTTTTTAAAAATTTTGATTTCAACCTTAAAATTAAGAGTAGTTTTTTTAATGACTTGATTTTGGAAAATTTGAAAATTTTAGAAAATGTAATCGGTAAAAAATAGTTGTTATACACTACAAATAAATAAATTAATATCATCATTAGATTCACAAAGATCCATTTTACGCTCCTACACCGATTACCTTTATGTATAGGGTAAAGTCACTAAAGTTGCTACATATTTAAATAAATAAGTAATTACATTGACTATTTATTATAAATTATTACATATAAATTGATTCATTTATTACAGAGAGGAATCAACCGCAATCACTTTTATCAAACACTGAATAGCTTTGGAAATTGGCATCTTTTTGCAGACATGACCGGCTGTATGAGTCATTTGAATCTAAAGTGAATCTAAACTGAAACATTTGTGATCTATTCGCGCATTTCAAGGCATTCAGGGCAAAAAATTATGTTACTTGAAGAACCGGTGAACGTTACTTTGGCCCGCGTACCAAAAATATTGGAGATCCCTGCCTTAGACCATGCAGCCACCGAAGCGGGTCTCGAATGGGCGTCTCCCAGCTCTGTGGATTTGGTGGTTCGACTTTCTCGTGTTTGAGTCGATAATTTTTAAATTAATCTATTATATTGTTTCTTAATAACATAGTCGCAGGATATTACTTTCATCGTAACATCCCAATATTGTATCGTACGATTGTAAAGCTGTGATGAAATAGATTTTCATTTAATAATAATTTTAATCAGAAGTTCCCACACTTTACATATTTCAAATTAATGAATAGTTTCAGAACATAAAACTAAATGCATCCACATGTGTTAGGAAATCTTCTCACACACTTGGATGACTTTTTTTTTTAAAACGACTCTGTGTCGTCAGCTTACATTTTCTTATGTTAATACCCCCACACCCTATTTATTGCAAATACTTGTGAAATATAACCACTTCGAAAACACTTTATCTCTCTCCCACCCTTCTGGAACAAATAGAATATGGTGCCACTTAAGATGGGGTGCTAATGAGCGTGAGTTTATGGCAGTATTTTCGAAGTTTTTATAGCATAAACATTTATTTGGCTAAAATAAATTAAATATTTCTTCTATAGAAACATAGAGTTTAGTTTTCCGCACATGCTAATCTCAACAGTTCTTTAATATCTGTCAAGGGTGTCCTGGAATTTAGTGACAACTTTTTCTCTTCATTTAAAAAGTTTGTCACCAAATGCTGCTATGCTCATGAGAGATATTCAAGAACTCTTGAGATTAGCATGTGCAGAAAACTAAACTCTATGTTTCTATAGAAGAAATATTTGATTTATTTTTGCCAAAAAATGTTTATGCTATATAAACTGCAAAATTAATGCACTAAACTGGCGCTCACTAGCACCCCACCTTAATGAAAGACAGAAAGAAGCCTCTAGAAGTATTTCTTCTGAATAATATACCCGAAAACAAAGCTCCTTTCTCCCAACCCTCCACAGCCTTATTGAGAAACGGTCCCCGCTAAACTAATCTCAAAAGTAAAATTCAGTCCGCGACGCGTTGAGGTATCATCTAGCTCAAGCTGTGTGTGCACAAACAATTGCTTTTAAATTAATAAAAAAAAAGTTTTTACAAAATAACAAATTCTTCACATATAAGTAGCATTAAAACCTGACTCCTCTCATTATCACGACGGATTCTAACAAGAGACTCCACAAGAAGAAAGAATCCTTACACAGTTTGGGGAAATTACAATTCATGTAGTAGCCGGATCTTAAAGTTGGCAACGCTGATACGTGCGTGTGTGGTGGACGCGTGTTTCAACCTGATGAATATAATCAACAAGTCCTCAGGGGGGGTTGGTTGGCCAGGTGCCAAGCGATCTTTATAACTGTTGAGCTAAAACTCTGAATTAGGTTTTAATCTTGGCCGGGTGACCTTTTCCACATTGGGAGGCTTTTTTTTTCCATACCATCTTTTATTTTGTTTGGTGACCCCTGGTACACAGCCTTACTGGAGGTTAGCTTGCACTCCTTGGGCACTCGGGAGTGCAATTAGCTGCACTCCTCTGTGATGACAGCACTACCAAGTGACACAACTCGCTTTCAAATTGATCGTTGTAAAGGCGGACATCTTGATAGCGATGCTGTCACGTGGGACTGCACCTAGCGAGCCCCGTGTTGAAGAATGCAAGCTCTCCCAACGAGCGCAGCCATTAACCTGGAGGCTGTGGGTCTGGGGTATGATGTTTGTCTATACCCCTAGTTTTAAGGAGTCACTATTTCAATACACTGGATTGCCGATGATGGGGAGAGCGGGGTTTGAATCCCGGTCGGATGTAATGAGGGTGGTTTTACATACATGTTTTTTCACTTATCACCTCCAAGCCAATGCGTCTACTTCAAAATTTTACCGTTTTCTTCCTTAACACATTAGCGTAATTACTACATATGCATCTGAGTAAAACCCGAACTAGCTCTAAGACTCGGGGCTAAAAAAAACAATTCGTTGAGAGTCTGGTGAACTGTCTGTGAAGCGAGGGTGACGAGTGCGTGTGGCCATCGCGTGCCTAACGGTCTCTCCGTGTCCGTTTTGGCAAACTTAGGAATTCTGCTCTTGATTTTACAAATCGCAGCTCTGAACCAATATAGACGCTTTTAATATGTGTACATACCCGCTGCGGTGGCTACATGATCTAACGCGCTACCCTCGCAGTATACTAGACTGCCAATGACTGGGAGATCGAGGTTCGAGTCTCGGTCGGGTGTACCTAGGTTAGTTTTTTCCGATATTGTCATGGTGGCTACAGACAGGGAAAATAGGGAAAACCTGGAAAAGTCAGGGAATTTTAGGATGACAGGGAAATATCAGGGAATTTAATTAAAAATAAGGAAAAGTCAAGGAATTAAAAAATATGTCTAAAATATCCCATTAATTTCGCAACTAAACACTAAAACAAAGTTAATATTACCTAAATAAAATAACATTTTAATTTTAAAAATAACTGATAAAATTGTGTATGTTTAGTAGATACAAACTTTTTTTAAATATGTGATCAATAATAAATAAAATAAGTCATCATCCATCATTAAGACTGGAAAAAAGTAGTCAGGGAAAATTGAAAAATGTTGCCTGGAAAACCTGGAAAAGTTAGGGAATTTTGTAAAATATGTTTTGTAGCCACCCTGATTGTTTTCCCCTGTCCCTCCACGTGGATACGGGTACACCTTCTCTAAATATGACCTTCATAATCCCTAAAAAGTTTTTGCGTAATTAGTACATAGGTGTATAACCCGAACGGATAGTTAGACGTGATGCAAAAAAAAATTGTGTACATGATAACTAGGATCCGAATTTTGACGGCCTAAAAAGGGATCAATAACTGACATAAATTGACCTCAAATATTTAAAAAAAAATAACCTTATAATATTAACAGAAACCGGTAAATAAATGCACACGATCAAATCAAACACGCACTTTACATATGTAGAATGTAATGAAAAGCCTTTAACAACTAAACTCTGTAAATATAACATTGATAGACAAATAACTGCTTCAGATGGGATAGCTACCCCTTTCCCAGCGCAACCCTCTCTAGCCTGGATGCAATCTCACCAGGAATGTGTATTTTACAAGCATACAAGCAAACAGGATACAACTGTATGCCAGAAATATTTATGTTTGAGTATTTATGGATCTATAAAATATCTATACTTATTCAACGTGAATCCCTTAAAATGACTCAAAAATGCTTTTAGAAGGCTATAAATTCCTAAAAATGATGCAAAAACAAGAAAATATGACCTTAGATTTAAAAATGACAACAAAAGATTTAAAATATATATTAAATATACATTTTTACATTAAGGGGATCATGAGCAAAGTTTATGAAAGAGCGCACACCATTAAAAAGATTTACTCGGCAGTTTATCTACTGGTGTTTTGGTAGTGGAATTTATTTCTGGAAACATAGATCTTGGTCGCACATCTTTGAACATTTTCCCATGAAGAGAAACATTCCGATTCCCAAAGGAAGTCCGTTACCTGAAAACTTAAAACTTGTGTCGACACAATCGCGGGACAGAAATATTATTAAAATTATATTTATATTCTTAGTCCGTTTAATAACACACAATGTAAAAGTTAATTATACAATACTCCGTAAGGAACCTTTTTAGATGATAGTTATAGTAAATAAATAATTAAGGCACAGTTATTGCAGTTCTTTGTGCTTTTTTATTTATATATTTAATAGAAAGTTAGCAGCAAACCTTTTCCTTGACCTTTGTTGTTTATGGATCGAAAGTGTGAAGACAGTAATCTTAGCGTGAATGCACTATAGAACTATCAGAAGCTCCCTGCCAAGCTATATCGGTTGCGCAGTAATCTTAGCATGAATGCACTATAAAAACTATCAGAAGCTCCCTACCAAGTTATATCAGTCGCGCAGTAATCTTAGCGTGAATGCACTATAAAAATTATCAGAAGCTCCCTACCAAGTTATATCGGTCGCGCAGTAATCTTAGCGTGAATACACTATATAAACTATCAGAAGCTCCCTACCAAGTTATATCGGTCGCGAAGTAATCTTAGCGTGAATACACTATATAAACTATCAGAAGCTCCCTACCAAGTTATATCGGTCGCGAAGTAATCTTAGCATGAATGCACTATAAAAACTATCAGAAGCTCCCTACCAAATTATATCGGTCGCGCAGTAATCTTAGCGTGAATGCACTATAGAAATATCAGAAGCTCCCTCCCAAGTTATATTGGTCGCGCAGTAGCTGTGGGGAACGGCTCATAAACAGTGGCAGTGTCAATGACCCCGGCAACGCAACCAGAGACTCGCACATTGATTTTTTTTTTGTGCGCCTTTCTTCCCGCATCATTTGCTCTTATTTATTTTGAGTGTAAAGAAAATAGGGAAAGAGAGAGAGGGGGATAAGGAAGAGGAATTACGTGAGTTTTGACAAGCTTTCCTCTCGGGCATGTGCGAGAAACTACATTGGGTGTAATTGCACGAGTGGAGTTGTTCTACAGTCCACTTTTCAGAGGGAAGTAATTATCTAACAGAAAAGTTGATAGTTCTACTTTCACGTGTTCATACGTCAAGTAATGTGATATGGAGCTGACACTTTAGATAGATAATATCATAAACTAACATTAATAATAGTAGTAAAATGTAATCATTGTCAAAAAATATAAATGTGTGTGTGTGAGGTTTTTAAGTCTCCTTTCTATTATAATCGAACTGTACACTGTTCCCGAATCGTTACGGGGCTTGCGATAGCGTGTGCTCTTGTCATTGGGAGGGAGGGGCAGAGGGGGACCCGAACTTGCGGAGACTTGCGCCACCACTGCTCGTCATGGTTCGATTCTGACCTCACGCAAAAAAATAAATAAGGCTGGATGTACTGGTTGAGGCTATATTTATTTGAGGGGTCGAGAGGGTACCCCCGGCTTCCTCGTTATCGGTTCCGTCGGAAGAAAGGTATTTGGTTCGATCCTTCTGTCTTGTATTCCTACCCTGAGGTGTGGGGAAGATGTATCTACGATGGTTTTCAATTTATTTAACTTTATTTTAGACCATGCTAATTAAGAACCTTTCAAATTTTCACTTTTAATATAGTGTTTTCGATGAGTTGGTTAATTCATGTCCAACGCCTTAGCTCAGTCGGTAGCGTGTCTGTCTACTAAGTTAAGGGTCCCTGGTTTGACTCCCGGCATGGCCGAAAAAGTATCGTTTCTGAAATGTGGGTTTCCCCGTCCACAGTGATGAATTTAACGACCGGGGGGCTGGGTGTTGTGTCTGTTCTAGATTTAATTAAGTTTACAATCTTTTGTTGATATAATTTCTTCATTTAGTGTACGTTAAATAGTTATAATAATAATGGCCGCATGGTGTAACGCGCTACTCTCGCAGTAGACTAGACTCCCGATGAAGCGGAGATCGAGGTTCGAATCTCGATCGGATGTACTGAGGTTTTTCCCCAAAATGTTTGTTCCACTTTCCCTCCACGCAAATGCGAGTACACTTCCTCTAAACTATACCCCCCTTATCCATACTCCATTAGCGTAATTAGTACATAAGCGTATAACTGAACAGGTAGTAAGACGCAGTGATTTAAAAAAAAAAGTTGTGAATCCTTAAGGTAATGTTTCTCAAACTTTCTCCAGTTGCGTATCCAGTTTAGGGCCGAAGTACACCTTCCAGCTGAATATAAATAAAAAAAGTCCCAAATGCTCGTTATCTTGTAATGTATAAAATGTCGTTCCAACTTTTAGTAAAAGCTTTATTAGCAAGATAAACAGAAGCCGAGATAAAGGGAATGACGTGAAACTGTTGTTCATCGGTTAGCCCTGGAGGTATGCGTGCCTCGGTTTGATCAACACTGCCCTAAAGAATACATCTATCTGTTTGAGGGTATTTCATTGAAAGCAGATGGTGGACTTTGATGTGGGGGTGAAAGGTAACACGATTTTTAGGTCTGTATATATTTTCTTTGTATTTAAGACCAAAAAAAACCTATTTTTTTGTTACCAAAATACATAAAATATCGCTTGAGTAGATAAGTTTGGATTCACTTTCAACATAATCACTGCATTTTAATACCTGTTCAGGATACACGCGTGTGTGATAATTACTCTAATGGTTTAGGGCTGAGTAAGTTTGAATTTAGAGGAAGATTACCCTCATTTGCGTGAGGGAGAGTGGGAAACCATTGAGGAAAAACCAGCCTCGGTATATCCAACCGAGATTTGAACTCCGATCTCTCCGTCAGCAGGCCATTCTAACAGGTGAATAACGCCCTAGACCGTTCGGCCACTGAGGCAGGTTTCATTGAATGTTGATAATTCATGTGTAGAAAGAAATTAAAATGTATTTACCTTAGTAATATTTAATTAATTTTCGCCCCAGAAAAAGGTGTTTTTTTTGTTTGTTATAAAAACAGCAAAAACTTTGGCCTTCAAACCTCGCGTTCTCTACCACAGCTCAAGTCGCTAATAAGCTGCAGTCAAGGTGACTAATTTGGGTTTTACAAATGGGGGGAGGGGGCGGATTGGAGTCCCATCTGGCGGGGGTATGGCACCCCCTCCCCTCCTCGAGATAAAGTTTTCAGGAATTTAACCTTGTGGGAGGGAATTTTAGAGCATCTGAACAAAATTCTGAGTTGATTATATGAGTTTCAAGACCCAATTTTCACAATAAAATGTTTTCTGAAAAATTAACGAAAATAAAATTTAGTTGTAGCTGAACCCATTGAAAAGAACAAAATGAANGGGGGGGGGGGGGGGGGGGGGGTGCCTGTACAATTCATTGAAGGGACTTTAACTGACAGCTATAAAAGTTTGTTGTTAGCACAGCTTCTTATTATACACTTATGTACTAATTACGCTATTGAGCTAGGGATGTGGAAGGATGAATTTAAATAAATTGCACCCACATTTGCGTGGTGGTACAATGGAAAACAATTTTGAAAAAAACAACTCAGTTCACTCAGTAGCCATTTATGGGCGCCCATGCCTGCAATGCAAAGTAGTTTGTCGCCCAGAGCAGCCAGGGGGAGGGGAGGCTACGGTTGAATACGCGTGTGTGTAAGTCCCTCTGATGATTCCTATCTTTGGAAGTGGCGAGCTATGGCCCCTAAAAGAGTTTCTCTCTACCTCCACGCTCTTGCGGTGCGCCATTCTTTGTTCGGATACGTTTTCCCTTTTCTGAACACCATCAGCGCGGAGGAAAAGAAATCGTTGTTTCTTTAGTGCCTCGGACATTACGTCAAAAAAAGGTGGCGTTGCACAGCTTCTTTATAACTTCTCCTTGTGCTTGTGTTGCGTTAGCACCCGGTGGTCACGCAGTGTAACAGCCCCTCTTCCCCCTACTCCTCCCTTCATACACAACTTGTTACTTTACTCTCTTCTTGGAACACATATTCCCACATCCCGGCCTTGATACATACTTGATTATTTGTTGTTTCTTTGAAGATTACAAACTTTTTTATTTCTAACTGTCTGGTAAGTTTGTCTACAAATGGGACATCCTCGTCCTTGAACGTGACTGTTTTTGGTGCTGTCCGACTGATGCAGAGATTTCGGTCTCACTCCTTGGTCTACGGGGGTTTTTATTTTAAGTCTCTGGTTGAAGATCTTTGTTTCAATCCCTGGTCATATATACATTTTTTATTTCAGCATCCTGGTCAAAGATTTTTATTTCAATCTCCGATGGAAGATTTTAGATCTAGACCTAGTGATGCATTGGAGTAGGGAGGGGGAGTTTTTCTACGTTTGTTTTTATTACCATTTTTTCCACCATTTCTCTTACCTCTCTCCATTTTAATGTGTGTGAATTTACTTTAAAGCATTCATCTTTATAATTACTCCAAAAATCAAGCCTTTAATAACCATTAGGTTTAAATAAATTAATTTAATCATATTAATCTTCTGTACAAACTAAATATATTAAAAATAACTGTAAACGGTGATAAACAGTTTTGTTATTAAAATTGTGAGATATCTTTTAACATAGAATACACACCTGTCAATTTACATGCATTCACTTCCGCTTAAATTGTCTGTCATTTTATCTCTGCAAAATACATTTTTGAAGTTATAATGAGTCAATGTTCTGCTTTTTGAGTCACCAATTCAAATGGGTTATCTAGTTCTCCAGAAATGTTCACTGACCTAAATATTTTTCATGCCTCCTTTTGGGTATCAGAAATATGATTGCTCAGAGTTTTAAGACATGTAGTGTAAAATGTTTTCAAAATTGCTTGAGGTGAGAATGTCGGGAACAGTGTTTTTGCATTTCTTATAGCAAAACCTTTTTTGCCAAAATTAATAAAATATTTCTTCAGTAGAAACATAGTTTAATTTGTCTTCACGTGGGGACCTCAACAGGTGTTAAATATCTGTCAAGGGTGTCCTGGAATTTAATGAACACTTTTTCTCTTCATTTAAAAAGTTTATCATCTAATGGTCACTATGCTCATGACAGATATTTAACAACTGTTGATGTCACTGTGTGAAGAGAATTAAACTTTACATTTCAACTGGAGCAAAATTTTATTTTATTTTTGGGGAAAAAAACTGCAAAAACACTGCCCTTAACCCATGTTCACCACTTTCTCACCTTGAGTGAACGTAAGTGCGCTGCCCCCAGATCAGTCCCTCTCATCTTCGCACACTTTGTGACAACACAGGCTGCACAGTGCACAGCCCAAAAGCCATCAATCCTCAGCTAATTATTTGCAGAACTGTCATTTAAGGTTCTTTATTAATCTATATATTATCTAATTTAAAAGTTGGATTTATTACTGATAAGCATTTATAATATATAAACTATCTACTCTCATAAATTAAAATTATGTAGGGGAATTTTAAAGGAATACACCGGCCTTTGTATAAATTAGGGAATCAAACAAGGTGGATCTAAGTTGATTTTTAAAACAGCTTTCAGGGACTTGAACCCCTCACTACCAAGTTAAAGTTCTCTAGTGCAGCGTTTCCCAAGTAAATCTAGTCATGGAACCTTTTTATATTTCGTACACCATAACGGAACGCCTAAAATATGTTTAGCGCAGCACATAAAAAAAAAGCCGCAGGTGAAATTTTTTCTTGTTTTAAGGTAAAATACCTTTAAATTGAAAGTTTCATTTTTCCATGGCGAAGGCAACTACACGTTTTGACCTATTTTATGTCCCATCAATAAATACGTGTTTGTCAAGGGAAAAAAATGAAAGGGTTTTACTCTCAATCACATTATAATTAAAGCATCATATTCGTTGCTTACTATTATTAGTATAAAAAATACACAAAACGTCAAAATACATTTTAATGAGAAGAGTGGTTTTTTATATCCGGTTTAGTTGTTGACGATTGTATTCACATGTCTGGAGCCGCATCTAGTCAGTTTCTATACTTTATTCTGGTTATAGAATATAATGAGAATCCAGAATGCAGTAAAAGCAACCTGAACCACATATAGTCTCGTCCTCTAGATATAAATGTGCCTACAATGTTTTTATCTTTTGATGTTTAAACTTTTTAAAACTTTTTCACCAAACTCCTTAATTTTACCTTGCAGAACCCAAGGGTTCCGCGGAACCCCATTTGGGAAACGCTGCTCTAGTGCATTGTATTAGTATAGTAGTCTTGTTATGTAAAAACTTTTAGAAGATGCAAATATATTTTTATATGGTCAACATTGACATTTTTATATTATTACTATTGTTATTTTATAGGTATTTATAATAGCTATCTAAAGTGACAGCTGCAGACTTGACGTATCAATACGTGAAAGTAGATCTAGTAACTTTTCTCGGTGGGTAGAGAAAGGGAAAACCTGGAAAAGTTAGGGAATTTTTGATGTCAAGGAAATGTCAAGAAATTTAACACAAAATTGAGAGATTTGGTTTCTTGGTGTTAAAATATATTGTCTGGATATTACTTGCATTTACACAGACACAAATAATACCGAAAACATTAAAAACTAGAAAAAAGAACTTAAAACTATGTTTATCTTTATTAGCTGTTATATATTATCAATGTAATACTTACTTTATGGCACTAGGAACTTGAAAGTTCATTATTGCACTCACAAAAGTACGCCACATACCCCTATCTTGATCTAATTCTATCCAGTCTATCTTATTAGGGGAGAATGGAGCATGTTGCAACACATTTAGCGTTTTATTTTTACTAACATCTTTTTATTTTCCACGGGTATAAAATATAACATTTTATCGTTGTTTGGAAAGTATATGTTTGGTTATGTGTCTTTATTTAGGCTCTCAAAATTATTTCAAATCAAAGCCTACATATGTTGCAAGTTGCCCCTTTAAAGGGGCACTTTGTAACACTACTAATGGCATGTTACAACAGTTATTTTGACTCTTCAAAATCGTCACATTCATCAGATAGATATACAATTAATGCAAATGTAAAACTTAACTTTTTTTAAGTCCATCACCATATTCCTTACTACAGACCACATAATATGTTTGATCATCATCGGTTGAGCTATCTTCAAAAATTATGTTCCCCCCTCACGGATTTTCTTTTATTTTTTGTTGTATTTTTATTCTTTTGAAATATAGCTGCAAGGTTTTTTTGTTAGTTTTTGTTTTTTTTCTTCTTCTAAGTCTGTTTTTTCTGGGGTGTCTGTGTAAATGGTAGCTTTCCTCTTATTTCTCCCATGGTTTGTTTGCTTTCTTGGCATCGCTTTTGGAAATGGTTTCATAGTTACAGGTGAGAAGCATTTCTGACCCCTTGGTCTGGCCAAATAAATGTTTATCACTATCATTGATAGAATCAAATAGCCGAAGCTATTATTTATGCTTTTAGTGAGGAATTCTCCATCTAGATATCATAATTGATATTGTTATTTTCCTTCTCCGACACATCATCGAGTTCTTTAGCTGTACCTATGTATTGATTGTGCTCAACAGATGTATCTTCAATTTCTTCTTTTGGTGCAGGTCAATCTGTGACAAAAGCTGGAGCATAATCTGCTTCAGTAAATATATCAGGATTGTACGGATATATTCCTGCACTGGCAAATCCTGAAATTATGTTGATTGGAGTTAGAGCATGCAAGAAAGTGTTTCTAACAATTACTGGAATATCGCAGATAGTCAGTGTTTTCCCTGCGTTGCTTTTAAGCCAAGAATCAAGGATTGTGCTGCAAAGTCTCTTGAAGGGTCCAAAAACTGTCAAATCTAAAGGTTGTAAACGATGATAACATTGTGGTGGGAATGATAGCACAATAACTCCTTTATCCTTGCAAAGATCAAGAGTACTACAGCTGAGGTGGGAGACGTGATTATCCAATGAAAGCACCAATGGTTTATCTGGAGTAGGTTGAGAATGGCTGATAATTTATAAACTGGAAGAAAGTTTCCTCTGACATCCAACCAGACCCATACAAAGCACCAATAGATCCAGGGGTGCCATCTCAAATACAATGATCTTGAAATTTTTTCTTGGAAAAAGGAACATGGGGGGGGGGG
>CABFWB010000156.1:200841-235815 GCA_902151455.1 Timema bartmani | reverse complement strand
GAAGACACTATAGTGATTCCCCGTAGGACTGGAGTCATGAAGTCGAAGTCGGAAGCAATTTTGGGTGAAGTCAGAGTTGGAGTACCAATTACGACATCCGTTTCAAAATAGAAACTTACCATATCATAACATTATATGATAAATATATAATTTTAATTAAATACTTTTTTTAATTTTTAGGGTTGGGTTGGTAATTTTGTTTATCAAATTTATTCAAATTTAAATTCACAATGTTAAAGAAGCTTCCCATGAAGTAATCTGCATTGGAGCATTTTACTGCAGTAAATTTTTATCAATATACATTAGCAATTTATGGAGTTGAAGTTGGAGTAATTCGGACAGTATAAAAATAAACGAGTCATAGTTGAATGCTTGGTGTATCGACACCACCGCTCTGATTGGATTGTGTTTCTGTTCCAGGTCATGGTAAGACCCACAAAGACGCCGCCAGTGTCCGAGCCACACATGCGATCCCTGCCGCCTGTGGTCTCTACTACTTTGAGGTTAAGATTGTGAGTAAGGGCCGAGATGGCTACATGGGGATTGGCCTATCCGCTCAAGGGGTCAACATGAACAGACTTCCCGGTGAGTACGCTGCTTAGCTTACCCCCACCTCTGTTGACTTGTTTCAGAGGCACACTTTACTTGGGTCAAACAAGGGTCAAACTGCAAGAGAGTAAGGAAGAACTGACATTAACCGGTACAATGCAGCTATTAGGGTACTGCAAGAGAGTAAGGAAGAAATTACACTAAACGGTACAATGCAGCTATTAGGGTACTGCAAGAGAGTAAGAAAGAAATTACACTAACCGGTACAATGCAGCTATTAGGGCACTGCAAGAGAGTAAGGAAGAAATGACACTAACCGGTACAATGCAGCTATTAGGGTACTGCAAGAGAGTAAGGAAGAACTGACATTAACCCGTACAATGCAGCTATTAGGGTACTGCAAGAGAGTAAGGAAGAATTGACATTAACCGGTACAATGCAGCTATTAGGGTACTGCAAGAGAGTAAGGAAGAATTGACATTAACCGGTACAATGCAGTTTTTAGGAGGCGCAGATGATTTATCTTTTTTGGTCAATAGTAAGAAAGCTGTTACAAAAAGTGCAGACATTTAATTTGACTAGACAAAAGTAAGGAAATAGGTTTAGAAATGACCGCTGAAAAGTCTAAGTACTCTATGATAAAGAGAACACAGATTGGGGGACGATAATTTAGAGATTACTTCGAACAACATATCATTTGACATAGTTAATGAGTTTAAATATTTGGGGACAATTTTAACTAACAATAGCGATATTAGAGTGTAAATTAGGAAAATAATAGTCGGGAAATACATGCTATTACTCAGTCTGTAAGTTGTTGACAACTCACCTTCTTTAAAGGAATGTAAAACTCAGAAGATAGAAAACAATAATTTTACCGGTTGTTCTCTAAAGGTGTGAAACGTGGTCTCTTACCTTACACGATTAAAAAGAAAAGTTCAAAAACAAGATACCTAGGAAGATAATTAGTCCATAAAGGGATGAGGCTATTGAGGAGTGGAGTAGGTTACATAATTATGAGTTGCTTACCCTGTAATCTTTACAAGACTTTGTTAGGATAATCAAGTCTTGTATATTAAGGTGGGCAGGACAGGCAGCGTGACTGGGATATTCTAGAACCAAGGTATTGACTGGCAAACCCAATTGAAAGAGACCATTAGGAAGATCGAGACACCGATGAGAGGATAACATTAGAATGAGGTGGACTGGATATAACTAGCTCAAGATAGGGATATGGTGTAATGAGGTGGACTTGATAGAACTAGCTCGAGATAGGGATAGGGTGTAATGAGGGGGACTGGATAGAACTAGCTCAAGATAGGATTAGGATGTAATGAGGTGGACTGGATATAACTAGCTCAATATAGGGATAGGATGTAATTAGGTGGACTGGATAGAACTAGCTCAAGATAGGAATAGGGTGTAATGAGGTGGACTGGATCTACTTTCATAGAGAAAGCAAGTAAGAATGCTCTGAGTGAAGTGCTAAGTTTTCCACTTAAGATCAGATAAAAGAGAGTGTGATTTAAAGTACGTAGTTTACAGTTTTTTTTATGACAAAAAACATTTTGGTCCAGAATAAATAAAATAATATTTCAGTAGAAACATTTATTTTAATTTTCTACACACAATAATCTCAACAATAAATAGGATATTTGTTAACATAGTAGAATTTGAACAAAATCTTTTCATATTAAAAGAAAAATTACCAGTTAAATTCAGCGATGGGCATGAAACATCACCATAGACAGTTTCCAGCCTTGTGGCCGGGTCTGATTTGTAAAATAGCTTCATCTTCCTCTATCCTTCCACCATTCATCCTTCCCTCCTCTCGTCCATTCTTATCCTCTCACTTACACACTTGCTGTTAACTGCTCCTACCATCTCTTCCTTGGTCTCCCTCATGTTTTTTTTACCTACAAAACATAAAACTAAATGTCTCTATTTTAAAATATTGTATTGATTTGGGTGAAAAAATACAGATCTCATCTAATGTTCCCCTCCATTCCTCGATTAAGATTTGACTCTTGTTCCAGGCTGGGACAAACACTCTTACGGTTACCACGGTGACGACGGTCACTCCTTCTGCTCGTCGGGCACCGGGCAGCCGTACGGTCCGACCTTCACCACAGGGGACGTTATAGGCTGTGGCGTGAACCTTATAGACAATACTTGTTTTTACACCAAAAATGGGCACAATCTAGGAGTAGCCTTTACAGATTTACCAGTAAGTTCAGATTTTCGGTAAGATCCTCGGAAAAACTTTTTTTATATGTGAGAGTAAAGCTGTGTGAAACAGAAGTAGAAGGGGTAACAAAATAGATAGGAAATCAACTCGCCCTCAACTCTGCTTTACCTTCTGTTTCACTCGGCCTAGTTCTTGCATACATATCATACAGTCCGCTTTAAGATTTACCACTAGCAGATTACTGTATTGGTTAAGCCTGTGTGAATCTTCAAAACTTTAATTTCAAATATAGGATTCACACCCAATTTGAAGTTTCAAATCATAATATTTTAAAGATGTGAATCGTGTGCTGGATTTCTAATCCAAATAGATACCTGATTAAGATTTTATGGAATGTAATTTAAAAATTCAGATTTATAAGTCATTCTTTTCAATAATTTAACTTTCCAATGAAACTAACTTCAATATGTTATTAAAATATAAAACAATCTTATAACATTTTATCAAAGCTATGTGAACAACATTTACATTTTATGGAAATGGATCAGACCTCAAACACTTATTATTATGGCGCTAATATTTTCATTGGACATTTAACAACAAAAAAATGTAGCTTAACATGTTGAGCTTCAGCTGGAGTGACCAAATTTGATCCTCGAACCAAATCAACTTTGTGGCCCGAATCAACTTGTAACAAAGTCCACATCTGTGGGGAAATAACTTAAAAAATATGTTTACATATTGTGGTCAAAAATTGAGTTCTTTTAGTGCTGTGTATAGGGCCCTGCTGCAGTCTGGTCGGCACTCTCGTATAATTTATAGCGCATTGGTAGCCCCATTGGGACAAAAATAATTCCCAGACCAAGGGTGCAAGAATGTTCTCCGAGTCCAACACAGCACAGACTCGCTAAATGGCAACAAGCACATTACTCTCATCCTCTAGGCTGTAGGCAAGGCCAGAAACAATCCTAGGGCCTGCGTTGGTGGATGTGGAAAGTTCAACTTGTAAATACAGTATATGATTTATATTTTTTTTAAAACTATAACATATTTGTTTCGAAACATTTTTTTCGTCAAATAATTTATTCATGATTAATTATTTGGGTCAGTAAGCTTTAAGGGCTAGTTTCATAGTCAGGATGAACACGCCTCAAGTGCCGTGCTACACTAAATGCATGACAACAATTACCTAAACATGAATGGAATGAGCCAATTTTTCATATGAAACAGGCCTATTCCATTTTGGTCTAGGTAGGTGTTGTCCTGTATTTAGTGTAGCGCAGCACTTGATGTGTACTCATTCTATGAAACTAGCTCTAAGATTCGGATTTGATTCGAAATTGAAAGTTTTGGAATCACACAGACATTGATAAAATGATTTGCAAAATAAGCTAGTATATTAATTGATTTGTCTATCTTATAATAAACTGGTTCGATATATTTTTTATATGCTTTAAATAAGGCTGAAAACTTTTCCCAAAGAAATTTTTTCACATCTATTAGGAACTATATTGTTCATGTTCAATGCACTTTGTTTGAATATATGACATTGTTGCTTTTTAGCATTCCATTGATAGATTTGATCAAGATTTAATTATTTTGAAAACATTACTACTTTGGTAAGTGATATATTTTTTTTTTACAAATCAGATAATAGCTTTCAAGTGAATCCTTTAATCCTTCTTGATAACTTTTTGTTTTATGGAAAAGAAAATCATATCTGCACATTTTTATTTAATTTTTAGTTTAATTCAAATATTCTTTTTGACAAAATTATTATCATATTTTGGTTTTCTATATGTAGTTTAATAATCATAATAATAATAATAATCAATTATTTACAGGCTGTGCCCGTGTCACTTTAGTAAAAAGCCTCCATCTCCTTCTGTCTTTCCACCATTCTTCATCTCTTACTCTTGTCCATTTGTCTCTTCTCATTCTGACTTCTTCTACCAACCCTCTCTTCCTTAGTCCCCTTTGTGGTCTTTCCTCTCCTAACTTCAACTTCATCAATCTCCTTAGGATCCTTTCCTTTTCCATCCTCATTACATGTCCATATCATCACTTTGGTGGCTGCATGTTTGTGTCCTTCTTGTAATAGACTTGACTGCTGATCACGGGGAGATCAGTGTTTGAATCCTGGTTGGATGTACTGAGTGTGGTTTTTCCCGAATGATCCTTCCACACAAATGTGGTTACACTTCCTCTAAATGCAACCTTGCTCACCCCTAATAAATTAGAGTAATTACTGCATAAACATATAACTCAATTCGCTAGTCAGACTCTCTGATATATAGTTTAGTTCAATTTTGAAATGTTCTATGCCATAACATTTTTTTTTGTCCCTCTTGACAGCCCAACTTGTACCCGACGGTTGGTCTCCAAACTCCAGGTGAAGTGGTGGACGCCAACTTTGGTCAGGCCCCGTTTGTGTTTGATATTGAAGACATGATGCGAGAACTCCGTGCCCGAACCCAGGCCACTATCCACCAGTACCCTGTGCCAGACAATCAGGGGGAGTGGCAGGCCACCTTACACAAGTAACTTACTGTCAATCTATATTCTCTAGGCTCAGGCCGTCATCTTGTCGTCTGTCATGGTAAAGTGTGAATAAACCATCTTCAATGTTTGAACACTGTAAGGCAAAAGACTGGACTGCCGAGGATGGGTAGATCGGGGTTTGAATCCCGGTATAGTGGACTGATTGTGGTTTTTCCTAAACTATGGGTTAAAATAATAGCCAAGCATTCATAGTCGTTAATTACGGTTATAACCCCATCTAAAATTCATATTCTTTAATTTGAAAAATGACACCTGGATACAAGAATCAAACCTGGGACCTTGTCAATGCTCTTACCGCTGAGCTATCCAGGAGCCATCTCGAGCCCAGGGTTGCTCTTCATTGGCGGAGAACAGACCCCAGACCTGCTCATGCAGGGGTCGAGCGTAAAAGTATTTCTGACTTTCAGAGGTCAAGGAAAATATTCATTACTTGTACATTTTTGCTTAAGTCATCATAAATATCACATTTCTCCAGAACTACTTTTAGATTAAATGGGGACATATTAATTGCTAAACAGTAATGTAGCAGTAAAATACTATTGTGTTTTTACTTGATGTACATTTAAAAACAAAATTTCACCCGCCTCGGTGGCGTAGTTGGCTAACGCGCTAGTCGTGTTGAGCTCGACTGTCGAGGACGGGGAGATCGAGGTTCGAATCTCGTGAGGGTGAACTGGGGGAGGTTTTTCCTACATTATTTTCCACTTTCCCTCCACGCAAATGCGGGTTCACTTCCCCTTTATTAAACCTTCCCCATTCCTAGCCCATTAGCGTAATAAGTACTTAAGCGTATAACCCGAACGGGTAGTAAGACGCGGTGCTAAAAAAAAAATTCAATTGCTTGTTTAAATCAATAATCTTGATGCTGCTTGGATGAATTATTTATTTTTGAAAATGTTTTTTTCTATTAAACGTGGTATTTTTAGAAGATGTTTAAAACAATTTTCTTACGGTCAAGTCTAGGCTCTTTTAATATTTTTAATGTTTGTGACTAGTTTAAAAAAATGTTAAACACAAGTCCACAATTACATTTCAAAAAACCTTCGAAATAGCTTATAGAAGTATACATAGTTCATACATTTGTTGTCTCTCAGGCAGTTAGGGGGGATGACCCTCAAACCCTCTCAAGTTTTAGGAGCAGGGGTTGGTTAAATCATAAATCTCCGCCCCTGTTGTTATTCACTCATATTTTAAGACATAGTCTGTGATGGACATGTGGAAATTGTCATGTGAGCCATTAATTAAGATGGCGAGCTATCAGATCTTGAACTAACGAGGGCTTTATACCACCTATAGCAAAGTGACAAAATATGGATGCTAATGAGTTATAACCTGAATGGTGTGCTAAGAAAAAAAAAATTGGTATTCTTATTTTAATTTCTCATCCCCTCTGCAGAATAAAGCTGTTTCTTTAAAATGTACCCCTTAGATTAATCAAGTGATTAATAAGTCATATTGGTGACCTGGTGGTCTAGGGGTAAGGTGTCAGACTTCTGTGCTGAGAGTCCGAGGTTCAATCCTCGGTCCCGGCACAGATTTATCTGATTACCAAACCCTTCCTTCACCTCTGACAAGACGTGTATTAATCACAACCTGTGAATGTGAGGAATGCCAGGCCTCCACCGTGGTTCGGATCCCACGTTAAACTGTAGGTCCTCAATTTCGTCTCACAATCACCCTACCATTGCACATTAGCGTAAGTGCGTATAACTCGAACGGGTAGTAAGACGCGGTGCTAATAATAATAATAATAATAATAATAATAATAATAATAATAATAATAATAATAATAATAATAATGTCATATTTTAAAAGTCTTCCTGACATGTTTGTTTCTGTTAAGGTTTGTCCACATCACTAGTGTGGAGGGTGGGTGACCACACTGCATCTACAGGATAGGGTCATTTTATTTCTTAAGTTTGAAAATTTTTCTTCTCAAGTTAGTTTTGTATTTATTAGATTTGGGTCGAATCTACAATTTTACTAATCTGAATCTCAAGTCCTACTTAATTTTACCTACGAATCCGAACCTGGATCTTGGGGAAAAGGTATCAATATAAGATGAAATTGAAATATAATTTTTAAAAAAAAACGCTCCAATGGCTAAATGGTCTTAAGGCGTCACTCTCGTGCCGGGCTAGTGGCTCTATGCTGCCGTTAGTACAGTGACATTTATACATTAAAGCAAGCGGGCTTGATTCCGCTATCCAGGTGTCATTTTACAAATCTATGAAGAGTTTTGGTGTGTTCTTTTAAGTTCTTTTAGAGCTTGATTCTCTGGGATGGCATTCCTGTTTCCAGGATGGTTTCTACATACTTGGTTCATCACGGTTATTGTGCCACGGCAGAATCATTTGCTCAAGTCACCGGTCAGGTCTTTGACGAAGATGTCATATCTATAAAGAATAGGCAGAGTGAGTGATATTTTCTTTAACTACCAATGTGTACCAATCACTATCATTTTTGAATTGCTGTTTTTTTTTATTGATACTTAGATTATGGTGTTTTGAATGGAGTAATTATTTACCTTTTCTAACACATTATACCAGCACATGACCTAGAAAATAGCTTAACCAGGGACAGAAAGCTTAATACTACACCCATATCCTTAGCACCTAAATCCGAGATTGGGAACCTGCGGCCTTTTCACTTATTTTTTCAATTGTATCTATCCAAATAAAATAAATAAATGAATAAATAGTACATTCACCAACCTTGTACATTTTAATTATAGTAGAACCCTGATATAGCGCAGTTGTCGGGGAACATACTTCACTCCCACAATATAACTTAGGATGGGGGATCTAGGTGACGGTAGATAATTTCAGTGTTTACAATTTTTGTAGCAAAACTTTTTTTTTTTTGCCAAAATAAATAAACTATTGCTTTATTACAAATATAGAGTTTAATTTCCTTCACTTGGTGATATTAACAGTTGTTGAATATCTGTCATGAGCATAGCAGCATTAAATGAGAAACTTTTTAAATGAAGAGAAAAAGTTGTCATTAAATTTCAGGACATCCTTGACAGATATTCAACAACTGTTGATATCACCGTGTGAAGAAAATTAAACTCTGTTTTTACTGGAGAAACATTTGATTTATTTTGACCAAAAAGTATTTTGATATAAAAACTTCAAAAACACTGACATTTTCTCGTGTTACCCGCATCCCCAACTTACCCACAGTATGTCAGAAGGTGACCTGTTGAGTGAAAAATGACGGGGCGGGAGTTTACCACTCACAGAATATGCTTTCCTTTTCCACAAAATAACGTCACCTTTACGCCTGAGGACAAGAGGGTGATGGGAATCAAGAAGTCGTGTATTGGCTGCTGGATTTCAATGACAGTTAGGGCTTGCTTTGGGTTATTGTCTCCTGGTGCTGAGAGATGCGAGATTTGTGATACATGGTAATGCAGAACCACTCTCTTCACTGCATTATTTCCTAATTGGCTATACTGGACCACGCTACATCGGGTTTCTACTGTACAATTTTAACATCTGCTTTCAACCAATGTAATCCATTAGTTTATCTTATAAGACTGGTTATTAAGATTGTTTTATTGACAGATCACCCACTTCTCGGTGTAGCTAGCTAACGCGCTACCTTCGTATTGAGCTAGACTGCCGAGGATGTGCAGATCGAGGTTCGAATCTCGCTCGGGTGAAACGGTTTTCCCCAAATGGTTTTCTACTCTCCCTCCACGCAAATACAGGTTCACTTCCTCTTTATTCAATCTTCCCAATTCATAACCCATTTGTGTAGTTAGTACTTAAGCGTACAAGCCGAACAGATAGTAAGACACGGTGCTAAGTATTATTATTATTATCATCTTTTTTATTCTTTTTTATTAATTTTTTTTTATTCATTGATGGATGATGTTTATTTCTGCAATAAAATAAATTCAATAATTATTTCATTTACTAAATCTGCCCATGTTTGCTGCGATCTCTAGAATCTCTTTCGCAAGCACTTTGATATCTCGCTACTCACAGTTTAAAAATCTGTGCCCTGGAACCACTCTTGACTTAGTAACTAGAATAGGTAATGGTTTTTATCTAATTCGTATTTTATCACTATTTATATTTATCCCTATCACTCTTTAACAATTTCCTTTCTCTCCCTTATGTTTGTTTTTTTGGTTTTTCTTTACTAAGAAGTGGCTTATACTCATTGATGAATTATCCAGTGGCAGCAGTGTAAAGTGCGAATCATGTTCCTCTTTTCATTGTAAAATACATATTTTGTTCCTTTTATGTATTCCTATCCCTCTTTCCTATATCTTTTTCTTTGATTACAATTTTTTTAGATGAGATATTCTCTTTGATTCAATGTTCAGGAATACTAAAGCTGGTCCTAGCCGGTCGAATGGGGGAGGCCATTGAGACGACCAGTAAGTTGTACCCGGGTCTGTTGGAACGGAACCAGAACCTGCTGTTCCTCCTCAAGTGCCGGCAATTTGTCGAGATGGTTAACGGCTCGGACACGGAGGTCTGCCCCCCGCGCTGCCCTCGCGGG
Source organism: Timema bartmani (assembly GCA_902151455.1). Classification (NCBI taxonomy): domain Eukaryota; kingdom Metazoa; phylum Arthropoda; class Insecta; order Phasmatodea; family Timematidae; genus Timema; species Timema bartmani. The sequence continues at coordinate 225,995 of CABFWB010000156.1, read as the reverse complement.
CAGGGGCTATTCTCCCCCCTCCACCCCTCCTCCTTGTCCCGCCCCGCAAGCCCCGCCGTCCAAACCTCGGTCATCCAGTCCACCAAGGCCCTCTATGGTGGCAGCAACCGAAATAACTCCTCGGTCGAAGAGAACAACTTAAACAATACGGCGATAAACGGCGGTGGGGAACCGCACTGCCCCCTTATTGGCGAGGAGAGTGACGTGGAGATGGATGAGATGAACGGCCATCTGGCGCCGAGTAAGCTGCCGACATTCCCCGCGACAAACGGCTATCAGAACGGCAACAGCCGTCAGTCGCTAAAGGAAGACTTGGATGACGTTGAAGATATGGGTAAGACATATTTAAGAATCAGTGGAGGCAAGCATTTGCTAATTATATTTGTTGGAAGAGCCTTTTAATACCTACTCAGGTTATAAGCATATGTTCTAATTATATGTGTTAGGGATGACGAAGGTTGAATTTAGAGGATGTGTACCCATATTTATTGTGGATAGATAGTGGAAAACCACTCTTAGTACACTCGACTGGTACTCAAATACTAACTTACTTGTCATCAGCAGCCGAGAGACTCCTTAGACTTGTTCCGGACTTCTATTCAGCTTAAAGAATTTTTCATATATTCCCTTCAGACTCGCTTTGAATTGAAAAACCGGACTTTGTACACCCCTAATATATAATATACTTGCTTAACCTTCTGACTGTTTAGTTTTTATTTTCCCTAATAGTGGTCAAATATACATATATTAAATTAGAAACACATTAAAATTAACCCTGTAACAGATTAATTTAATATCACATAGAATTTTTATATTTTTATTAAAACATATTTATTTCCAACACCTCTTTATTAACACAATTTTGTAAAATATGAGTAAAATGAATATATAGCATCTCTATTATCTCCAAGCAAGTGGTTATTATCACATTTTAAATAAATATCCATCCCGAATTATTATATAATCGTGAAAACAACACAATCCAAGAAACATTAGCGGTGCATAGAAATTAAAATGCCTTTGTAGATTCAGCAACGTCGGTGATGTAAATTCCTTACATCTTATAAATAAATAAATAAATAAATAAATAGAGGATGCATGTGACATATAGCCACACACACAAAGGAACTATATCAATGTGGAACTTACCAGTACAGCTTAGCAACGAGAACTGAAAAATTTTGGGGTATCAATTCAAAGTAACATAAATAAAGACAAGCCTGTGGAAAAGCAGGATTCGTAAAATCATACTGGTAGATGCTGCACGTGGAAATTACATAATAACCTGTCAGGAGGTGTTAATGCACTTTATTTCGTATTTAAATGCATCAAAATTTCTCAAGACGTGTTTTTATGAACATTTACTTAGAACCTTAAAAAGGCAATCAAAACACATTTTAAGTTCATTGTATTATTTTTGAATTCATATTACAAGCCCAAAATAAAACAAAACTAAACCTTTTCACAAGATTGACTACTCAACCTTTTAAATACAAATTCTGGTAAATTTTGTTTATTTAAATGTGAATAGTCTATACCAAAATAACAATAATAATAATAATAATAATAATAATAAGTTTTCACAGTCTTAGGAAATTAATTTCCTTCAACCAAAGAATATTTTGAAAAATATATTAAAGCCGTTCTATAACAACCATTTTGTGAAAAAGCCAAATATTTAAAAATACAAAAAATTTATATTTTTTTAACCTCCTATTTTTGGTTTGTTTCTTATAGACAAAATGTTGGCTCTAATTTTTCTTTTTGTTGAACTGTAGCACTTAAATAAAAGTTGGCTTATTCCATTTTTTAACCATAATGGAAGGTTATGTACGCTCTTTTGCTGAAAAAGGGGACTGATGTAAATCAAAAATTCCATAATTATGTGTTTTGTATTTTTTAATTGTGAACTTTGCGGTCTACAGTTTTTTGATAAGTGTGTAGGTTTTGCCTTTTTAATATTCTTGTTTTCAATGTTTAATTTGAAATATTTTATTTAATAGTAAAGTGACTTTTATACCAAAATCTCTTTTTTATTTATTTTTTATTGAAACTCAAATCATTTTACTCACCACAAATAAAGGGTCTATTCACACTCGACTGTTTGTTATGTTGTCAGACATTGACCTGCCCGTGAGCAAGCGACAGTTGTGCGGTGGCAGCAAGTCTGCAGTGGAGCGTATGCTCGAGTTTGGTCGAGAGCTCTATAATATGAGCGTCCACCTCCGTCAGGAACAAGGAAAGAGCGAGAACAACAAGAAGATGTTGCAGGTCAGAACTTTGCAGGGCAGGGTTTTACCCTTTTCTAGAAAAAGGGGGTGTTTTTTTAGTCGCCAACACACTGCTGTGGTATTAGCTCTTAAAAAGCCTGTATCACCCCATGGATAGCGCTTAGCTTGGGTAAGTAATACACCTAGAACCAGACATTGCATTTACAGCAGTTTTCTTTAATAACCGTCACCATCGTCATCACTATTTGACGTTTCGGCCTCTACGGATCGTCTGGCACGCACAAACCTCTTCCATTCCTGACCAAGTTTCTCCATCTGCCACGTGTCTTCAGTTCACAACTTCATTCCTTCTGTTGTCTTCACTAGAAAATGGTGGAATTGAAATCAGTTAAGTTGTCATACCATGTTTTGACGTGGGTTGCCAAGTGGCTAAATAATTTTATAATAATGGAAATTGATAAAAATAAAGAAAAAGGAAAAATAACTAATAAGTATAAATTTAATCAATAAATCCCACCTAAGAAAAGAGGAAAAATGTGGGAAGAATTCAATGCACAAAGGTGATGTCTTTATTTCTATCTTCTATAGTAGAAATAGTTAAACACACATTTAAACACAAATTGAGTAATATTTCGCTCGGTCCTGTTGCTTTTATTAAATAAAAACATGTCACTTTTGTGCGTTAGATATTTCCTACATTTTTCCTTTTGCCCTTTGTGGGCTTTCTTCAATAAATGTATACTTATTAGTTTATTTTTTCCTCTTTCCTTATTTTCTTCAATTTCCATTATTATAAAAATTACCATGTTTTAAAAAACAATTATTTTAAAACAGAGTAACTAATAATCTGTTCTCAATCTCAAATGGGCTCTTTAAGGGACATAAGGGTCCCGGCTCTGCTACATCACCACATTCACCACTTTATTTAATATGATTTGATCATTCCCCCTGGGTGCCAAAAGATTATTTTGAATCAAAGCTATTTATTTTTAAGACTCCTACAACTTTGCAATTATAAGTTATTCGTACTTCAAAGAATTGCAGGGATATGATCAATATTGAAAATTTCTCTAGTGTATTTAGTACCCTCAAAGTAATTTTAATGGAAAAACAAAAATCGTTCTTTGGTTTGTAATGTTTAACAGTGCCTAGAAATGAGATTTAATCAAAATTTTTAGAAAAAAATTTGAGAAAATGTATTTTTTTATATTTTCACACTGAATTAAACTACCCTTAATTTTAGGGTTAGATAGATAATCCTAAAAACTCATCTGAGGAATCTTATGAAACGCCAGATACCAAGTTTTAGTTAGCCTGGTCGATAAAATAGTTTCTGCCCTACTCCCAGAAACAAACTCCATTTTAATAAACACCTTTTTGAGTTCAGGGTCCTATGAAACATCAACATCCATCAAAATCTCTAGTTCAATTTCTACAATAACTGATAGATCGGGGTTAGAATCCCGATCAAGTAAACTGAGGGTGGCTTTTACTAAATGTTTTTCCAACCTCACCCTTCACGCAAATGGGGGTTTACTTCCTCTAAATATAACCTTCTTCCTCCCTGACACCTTAGTACAACCGGGATATAGTATTTAAACACAATGACAAAAATAAAAAAAGAGCAGAGTGAATGGCTATGTTGTTGTTTGGTGCAGGATGCTTTCAGTCTGTTGGCGTACTCGAACCCTTGGAGCAGTCCCGTGGGCTGGCAGCTGGACCCCGTCCAGAGAGAGACTGTGTGTGCTGTCCTCAACTCCGCCATACTTGGTAAGTCACATTTAGTGAAGTGATACCACTTTAACCCTTTTAGTGCCACAAGCCGATCTCATTGACTTCATTTTCTAGCTTTGAAAGTGCCAAGAGCTTTTTTTGGATTGACTCCACCTTCTGAAGTTAAAAGGGCCACGAGCCAATCATATTGACTCTTCATCATTATTCTAGCTTGTGGCCGGGTCATTTTAGTAAAATGCCTTCATCTTCCTCTATCCACCATTCTTCCTCCTTTCATTTCTTCTATTCTTATCCTCTCACTTGCACACTTTCTGTTATATGCTCCTCATATCTCTTTCATGGCCTCCCTTGCAGTCTTTTTCCTACATACTTCATTTCCATCATTTTCTTTGGCTGCCTCTCTTTTTTCACCCCCATTACATGCCCATACCATCTCAGTCTTGCTTCCTCCACTATCTCATGTACTCCAACATCCTCATTACATACCCATACCATCTCAGTCTTGCTTCCTCCACTATCTCATGTACTCCAACATCCTCATTACATGCCCATACCATCTCAGTCTTGCTTCCTCTACTATCTCATGTACTCCAACATCCTCATTACATGCCCATACCATCTCAGTCTTGCTTCCTCCACTATCTCATGTACTCCAACATCCTCATTACATACCCATACCATCTCAGTCTTGCTTCCTCCACTATCTCATGTACTCCAACATCCTCATTACATGCCCATACCATCTCAGTCTTGCTTCCTCCACTATCTCATGTACTCCCTTTATTCCCCTGATAACTTCATTCCTAATCTTGTTTCTCCTCACAACAGCTAACATGCTCCTCACAAACTACATTCCCATGGCCTCCATTTTCCTAGTAAGGTAATGTTGGACATAAATATTATTTCAAAGTAGTTGTGAGTTTTTAAGACTCAAAGGTCGGCTTTTAATGACGATGTAATTTTCTTAATTGACTGAGCTAAGGCATGTTGCTGGTATTAAGCCTCAGTAAAAACCATAATTCATTCAATGTATGTTAAATATAATTGAATGACACTCAACCAAAGTATTTTTATGTCTAGTTCCTTTTTTTATGTGTAGAATATGAATTAATCTTAACAAAAGAGTCACTTTTATTTTGACACTTTTGCTTTTACCAAATGGATGTTCATGTAGAGTATAATTTTAAAATATTAAATGTACAGTCGAACTTGATAATAGAGTCATTTAAGGGGCCAAAAAAATTTGATGTTACATCAGAGTGACGTTATAAAAGAAGTACCAACAGAACACTTTTAATAGCTATTAAGGAAGGACATTTCACAAATTTCAAATTACATTTAATATATGAATTAATATTCTATAAAATGTACTGTATTTACATAACTTACATTTAGGCCTTTTCCCCATATTAATCTGTAATTCTCTTTTAAACTCTCCTTTCTGTAAAATTAATTATTTTTGCCGTATTGTATAGCTGCTGCACTGAATTCGACACATCGGTATACGTCTCTCTGGAGTGGTACAATCTTGAAAGAGTTCCAGCTGCTCTCATTACTTTCTGTAATTTTGGACAAACGTTGTCGGCATCATCCACGTTGTCGGTCTCTTCTTCAGCACTATATTCTTTCTGTCGCTTCGTTTTTCACTTCCGCGATAATTTCTGAATCACTCAACACTTGAAATATTTCTATGTGGTCATCCACTGAAACATAGGAATCAAGCTCATTCCACATTCTTTCACATTGAATTGCTTAATCCACTCAGAGAGTGACAGGTCATCTTCCCTTTCTTCTTCTTCTTCTTCATACTTGAGGCTTCTAATGTCACCTTGATCCAAAGGTTGCAGGACGCGCATACTGTTTGCCGGTTAAATAAAACTAGATTAATGTTGGGAAAATTTAATCTTGGATGAGCTGCACAGTTGTCAGCTCTAAGTAGAACTTTTCTGTTTTTCAATGACAGCTCTTTCCCACTTTCTTAGTTCATTTTCGAAAACACTAGATGTTATCCACGCTCTTTGGTTGGCAGTGTAGCTTAAAGGAAGTTTTTTAATCTTTTTAAAACATCTAGGATGCAGACTTTTCTCAATATCTAAAAGTTTCCTTTTTTCTGTTCCAATCATGTTCACATAAACAAAAGCTGTAACGCTTTGTTTGAAAAATTTCCCACCAATACATTTACCATTTTTAAATTTGAGAGTCTTATCTGGTGTTAATTTATAAAAAAATTCCTGTTTCGTCTCCATTAAAGATGTCTTAATTTTTATATGATCGTCTAAGGTCTGGCCAAGTGCTACGTACCCAATTGCCTGTAACGTTTAGATCAACGCTTTTTGCCTCACCACAAATTTTAGCAAAGGAAATTGAATGTCAAGTTTAAAACGATACAGCCATCCGTTGAAGCACTTATATTCAATACCATACAGTTTCCAAATTCTGTAGCCTTTTCTTTCAAAATTGGTCCACTTAAAGGAATATCTGAAATTCAACACTGTTTGAACCACTTCAAAAGTGCTGCATCCAAATCAGTATGTTCACATTTACTAGTTTTTTTTTAAATTTCTTCCCCATCTTCTTCAAATTCCTTTAAAATCTTATCCTTATTTTTTTAAATTGTGCCTACAGAAGAATTCACTAATCAAAACTCACGGCGTTCATCAGCCTTTTTCCGTCCACTTTCACATGCTCTAATGACTCGTACTTTCTCTTAAATAGACAGAACTTAGTTTTTTGTACTACAACTTACCATGATTATAAATAATGTAGGCCTATGTATGACTACCAAATGACTACACAATGGCTACCAAAATTAATGTTGAACTTATAAAACACGAAAAAAACACCCTGGCTTTGAGCTTAGACCTGCACATGAGACAGTTCAAGCCAGCTCAGTGACAATGGAGGGTTAGTCTTCTCTTCATTTTGATTTTGAAACGACCACGGATTCCCTCCCGCAACCTTCTCTCTGACTTTGATTGGCCATTCAGTCTATCATCAGAGCAGCACATGACCAGTACACTTCCAGCCTGCTATAAAATAGACCTCTGTAGGAATTGGCCATTTTTTTCAGTTTTTTTTTGTTTTTTTTTTACATGTACGTACATTTAAATACAATTTAAATTAAAATATCTAAGAAGTTTTTGATGTTTTGACGTTACAACCTAATGGTAGTGATGGTAAAACAGAGGTTTTTATAACGTTTATAGATGACAGTTTGACCAGACTGCTGAAAAAATGACGCTACGCCCGAGTTGACAGAATAGTCGAGGCCGTTAACCAAGTTCGACTGTATATGTTTGCATATGTCATAAATTTATAATATTCAACAAATTGATTGTACTTTTTAATTTGGTGTAGGGAAAACATCCTATATAAATTTATTGTTTCTCTTAAGTCTATTTTAATAAAAAGTTTATAAAATATAAAAAAAAAATTCTCTCCTCGCTCCATGTTGTGTTCTAAAAGCTAGCAATTATGAACGACTTATTAAGATTCAAGATGGACACTACATACCTAATAAGTTAAAAAAGAAGTTAATGTAAGGGTTATGGGATGTATTTTATTTTGACAAACCCTCTCAGACGTAACATTTGTCGTCTTGTGCCGCAGAATCTAGTAACCTCCCTCGCCGGCCACCGTTGGAAGTGGCTCTCGCCCACGCCCAAGAACTGGTGAGGCTAATGTCCCGCTCAGGGTTGGGCTCTTGTGCCTTTGCCAGCGTGGACGACCTGTTGCGGCACTGACTCCCCACCTGCCCCTTGCCATCAGTGATCTCGCTCCTCGCTCGCTGCCGTCTCAACGGAGCAACCTCTGACGCGTCTTCTCGCGCGCAAGTCGGTGCGAACCAAACGTTTGTTTTTTTGTGGGGTCTTGTTGTCATCTCGGTTACATCTGTTTATTCCCTGTGTCTTAAAAGAGAATTTTATTTATATGTTTTAGGGGAACTATTTAAACAGAGTTAAAAAAAAGTTTTATCCTAGACTTAATTGTTTCACGTGCTACCCTTAGAGATTTGTTTTTTCCTCTCCCTTCTTCTCGTTTCCCCGCTCTATTTTCCCCTCCGCCTGTGCAAGTGTCGCATTGTTATTCACCCCCACCCCCATCCACAGTTGAATGTGATTACTCTGTCCTCCCCTCTACCCACAAAAAACTTTATATTTGGAGTTGTGTAAATTGTGTAAGTTGATAAAGATGCTATCTTATCAATCTATAAGGAGGAGGATTTGGTGTGATTATAAATAAAACTTTTTATTTTCCTCTCCCTTGGGGTTTCATGTCAGGAGAGGTAGCTTTCTAGATTACTTGCACGTCATGTATGAATCAAAACAGAAACTGTTTAGAATTATTGTCGTGTATTCTTGAATAATTGCCTAATGGCTTAGAAATATATGAAAACCATGGGAAACATTGTAAAGTAATGTAATTTAAGAGATAGGGAAGGTCCAACCTGAAAGGAGAGTAAGTTTGGACCTCGATGGAAAACAGATAAACTTCTCCTCTATTATTTTCACACACTTCACACCTCCATTTTCTTATTACTTTCACAGTTACACATTATTTTACATGTTTGGAAATATTCCTTGAGGTGGGAGTTTAGGGGATGCGAGGAAATGTAAGGGGTTTTGCAGTTTGTATAGCAAATCATTTTTTCGGTCAAAATAATCAAATATAACTCCAGTAGAAACATAGAGTTTAATGTTCTTCATGTGGGGACCTCAACACTTGTTAAATATCTGTCAAGGGTGTCCTGGAATTTAATGACAACTAAACCCTATGTTTGTACTGCAGATATATTTTATTTAATTTAGCCAAATAATATTTTTTGCTATAAAAACTGCGAAAACAATGTCCTTTTATCACGTTCCCTACATACTCACCTAAATCATGTTAAGAAATGCATGGAATAACAGAAAAAATGTATCTACATATTCGAAAAAGGTTGAAAAGTAACTGAAACGTGAAACCTTTTTCAACTGTACAATTGTGTAAAAAATATATGTATTTTTGTTTGTGTTCTTGTGTGACTTTCTTGCTATGAAAAAGAAATATTTTCAAAAACTGATGTGTAACCGAAAGTGATAAGAAGTTGTAAGTGGGGAGAGAGTGCAATAGACTTATCTGGGGTGGTAGGGGAACAAAATGGAGGCATTCAGCTGTTACCAGATCTTACAACACATCTTGTTTTGTCTCTAAGGTAAACACTGGAAAAGTGCGCTCAAAATCCGATGTGTTATCATGGTCGCCACTTCCTGTTGATGGCATGTTAACAACTTGTTATTATGTACATTTGTCGGCCAGTTACATCATATGATAGTGTGTGTAGTTAAAATAGTACTAGATAATATTTTGAAATTTTATATAAAAGTAAGATTTTACTGTCCGGGTTAATCCGCCGCTCATTTAAGGTGACCCCAAATGGTCAAGAGTATCAAGGTTGTGGAGTTGCTACGCTAAACCTTCGACTCGGCTTTGACTCCTTCATAAATGGCTCAAGTATATTAATTAGTAATAACAAATTCACTGCAATAAAATGTTCCAGTTCAGATTACTTCATGGGAAGCTTCTTTGACATTGTGAATGCATATATAAATAAATTTGTCAATCCACATTACAAATATCAACCTTAAAAAATTAAAATTTAATAAATTTAAAATCATATAGCTATTATATATTGTTATGAAAGTATAAGTTTATTTTGAGGTCACCGTCGGTTCATTATTACCGACTCCTACTCCACAGCCATGGAGAGTCGACTTTATTAAGAAATGAGTAGAGAAGGTTATTTGTTTCTATTGTGGTATAACCTAACTTGCCTTTCAGGCTGATTTCCGCCCCTAGCTATCCCTTATATTATTTCACAGTGCTTCCGCCATTGTTTTCATACATGTCGTGTATTCTTATCGCATGAAGCAGAGAAAGAAGAAGAAAAGAAAATTAAAAGTTTAGATGTTAAATCCTGCCTTTTGTTAGGTAGTATTTTACTTGCGTTATTATTAATAGATTCACTAGTGGAGACTCTGGGAAAAGTTGTTTTTAATGTAATATAAATGTGATTTGCTGTGGACTAGGCTGGGAAGGAAGAACAGGATTTTAATTTTGAGTAAACGTTGCTATGTTTTGTATCACTGAGGTTTTTTTTCTTTCTTTAACGGTGAAATAGAAGCAGCTCTTCATTTTTTTTTAGTACTCTTGTTTGTATTAATCTCAGAACGTGGCAACACTGCTTCGTGTTTCATAAAAAAAAAAGAATAAAAATTTGTATTTTAACTCATACTACAATATTTGTTTAATTTATATTCTTTTTTGTTCTCTCTTTTTGTGTCAGAACTTTTTTCCCCCCCTACTTTACATTGAATCTTTTTCAATGATCTGACCATCACATTTTTCAGGATCATAATTACCAAACATTAGCTGTAATATTTTTATACATCTAGTGGCTTGCAGCTCCTATTTATGAATTGTTTTGCTCAAAAAGACAATCGTATGGATGAGAATCACATGGTGAATTAACTAATCAAGCGAAAACCGAGTGAAGAAATCCTACTGAGGGGAAAATATGGGAAGAATCCAATGCACTTTCTTCTTCTGGCTTTTATAGTAGTATTCACATACATATTAATTGAAATAGAGAGTTTTTATATTAGAACATTATCGTTGCTTTTAACTTAGTTTATTTATTCATTTAAAAAACTTAAGGTTATTCTTTAAATTCATGTATATTTGGAAGAAGGTATAGGAAAGGTGGATGGAAACATATAAAACACAATATGGCTTTCACAATGAAAAGAAGAACATAGTTCACACTTAACTTTACTGCCCAAAGGTATTGGCTGCTTCTTGAATAAGATCAGTCGCTACCGCCCAATTCCTTGACTTAGGCTTCATTTTTTCAAAACTCATGAGGTGAGGAGGGTAAATGCTTAACACAACTTCCTATCGAGGGATTAGGCGTTAACAATAGATTTTCTTCAAGAGGCAACCATTACTTTTTTTGTCCAGTGGCAGCAATGTAAAGTGTGAACCATGTTCTTTGGATTGTAAAAGCCATATTGTGTTTGTTCCTTTTATATGTTTTTATCCACCTTTCTTATACCTTCTTCCAAATATAACAATATCCAAAAAAACAAAAAGTGTTTTTTTTTCTTGAATAGAGATGTTTATATTAAAATAAATAAATTGCATTTCTAATCAGACACCTTAGCTCAGTCGGTAGTGTGTCTTCCTATTGAGCTAAAGGTCCTGGGGTCGATTCCCATCATTGATGAAAATATGGGTTTACCCATTCACATCGATAAATTAACAGCCAGGGACTGGATGTTGTTCCTGTCCTAGTCTTAAGTTAGATTATAAGGCATATGAAGCTACGACAGGCCTAGCAAGCTAGTAGTGGAAAATATGACATTGAATAAAAATCTGACCCAGTCCACAGGAGGTAAAACAGTGATGGATGCAAAGGAGATTCGGCTAAGAGTACGCAAAAAAAAAACAAAAAAACGGCCATAACTTTAAACTTTTATTTTAAAATTAAAAACATAATACGTAAACAATTACTCCAACAGCTCCTTTAAAATGCCAACACTGTTTGGCTAAAGTTCTTAAAATAGGTAGAAATTATTTTTTAGTGCAAAACTGTACTCTGCATACTGTTGAACGACTAGGCGGGCAAGAGTACGAACTGTTTCGGCCAAGTGTCCGCGACTCTTGTCACCAACAGTGGTCACATATATATAAGGCCAACTACCTTTGTAGTCGGAACATGCCTCATGCCACCATGCACTGCAACTATTATACTGTACCCAGTCATCATCAAAATTACACCCACATCCAGGGTTATTCATACTTTTTTTTTCCGTTTCTCATATTCAAACTCGCTATTTAATTTTCGTCATACTGACAACTTTTTCCTTCATCTTATCCTTCAGTTTTCTCTCTATTTCCTTTCCCATACATTTCATTTCTTCAATCTCTCTCTTTTTCTCTTTGGCACTGTTCTTTACTGGGGTTGATGACATTATTTCTGATTTTTGTGACCGTCTATTTTCTACTGAAGTTCCTTTTGGTAGAGGTTAGAGAGAGCTCTAAGATCGACGTGTAGCTTTGCTGAATGAAGTAAAAGTACTTGGTTGGTTGTGCAAGACTAATCCATCCACCCTCTATATTAGCTTAAGAAGTTTGCGCGAACTCTCAGCCGATACCGTACTAAGTACTCTTACCCGACATTATAATTTTTATTTTAATAGCCGGTAGATGCCATCACAAGCCACACTAAGAGGAAATGTTGCAGAGGCTACAAGAGACACCCATAAAAAAGTTTTTGCGCTACTGTAGAAAGTATTTACTCCTTGTAGCGCTCACTAATTCACATAAGTTTTAAGGCCAAAATATTAAATAAAAAGTAGGAAAAATGGTTTCTTCCCTGTAAAATCTTCAGATCACGAGTAAAACAGTATACCAACTATCACTATAACCACACCTAATTGCACAATGGCTGGCTGTGACAAGTTTCCCACCAAGTATTACCAACTTTGTATAAATGGCACTGCATACTCTTAGACGATGCGTACTCTTAGCCAAACCTCCCTCAAGAAAATAAGATTGCATTTCTACAGATAAATGTGTGAGGAATTTTATTTTACTCTCACTTCAGTTTACCACTGTGTTTTAAACAGTTTATTCACATTCAAAATGAAGTAGCCTTTTGTTTTTCTTCTGTTCCCTCTATTATTTGAAGAAGGCAATATTTCTGAAATATAAACACTTTGTCATCTCTATAAGTCAAAAGAAAAGACGATGTGTGCATTGGGCTCTTCCCATATTTTTTCCTCTTTCAAAAGGTGGGATTTCTTCACTCAATTTTCACTTATTAGTTTATCTAACCTTATTTTTTCCATTTATATTATTGTGTAGTCACGAGCCTCCTCATTTACAAACATACACGGTAGATAGATAGCATGCCACTTGTTATGTCTTGTACCTGATCATATATTAACACAACCTTTTTAATGGTTCTGTGATCTGGGAACTCTTTAAACTCTTTGAAATATTGATTAGCTTACTTCTTTTTTTTTTTCTGGTAAAATATAAATATTCATTATTTCTCCCATTTTGTGCAATAAATAATATTTCACTCCAAATGTAGATGCACTTTTCTTAGGTTGCATAATTATTGTTTTATTTGACAATGACGGAAGCTGTTGGTTGACGTGAATATAAAAAAACTAATGCATTTGTGTTTTATCGACTCCATATTTAGGATTGGCATTGTAAATGAATAAGATAAGCAGTATAGATAAATTAGAGGGATGAAAAAAAACCATAATTATTTGCAGGTCATACATAATCTACTGATATAAAATAGTGTAAAAAAAATGTTTACTTACAAAAAAAAAGTAATCAAAGATGATTTGTTGTGTATATTTATTTTTCTTGATTAAAAATCTTTTTATAATAGTTGCTTATTTTTTATATAGATTTGTATAATAATTTGTTAATTGAGATCGATAAATTTTAACTCATTTTTTAGGTTGTATGGATGGATTAGTCGTTGTTAATCACGGTTACATCCTTAATTCTATGTTAGTGAAATTAAATTAGGTAAATAATTTTCTACATAAACTACTCTAAAGCTACTTTGTGTGAAAAAAAAAAGTTGTTTTGTTTAATATATTTTTAATGAATTAAAAACTATCAAGAAAATATACATAGTTTATTATTTCAAAATGGTAAAAAAAATGCGTTTAGGGGAGTTTGTTATGTAAAAGTAATTAATTATTAGTTTGATTAAATCAGGGTGTCCGGCCAAACTATATTATTAAATTCCAAGTCTTTTCCAGAGCCAATTTCCAACTTTTCCAGTCACTATATACAGTCAACTCTTGATAACTCGTATTAAAGGGAGTGGGGGTCTGTCTTATAGAGGTGAAATAAAGTTGTGTCTAAGGAATGAAAGCATGCGCTGCTGTCATGTTCCTATATACAATTTTACTTTCAGAAAATTTTATCTTTAGTTATTGAGAGTTGAATGTATTACAAAATATTTCATCAGAGAGAGTAAAACACAAACTGGACTAAAGCAGCATGGAATGCTGCCATATTCCAGTCTGTTTTTCACTCTCTTCTGCTGAAGAAGGGACTGATGTACCCCAAAATTTCATAATCATGTGATTTGTTGTGTCTTGATTGTGAACTTGGAGGCCTACAGTTTTTTTGGTAAGTGTGTGGATCCTACCCTTCCATCCTTTCAATGTTTAATTTAATACTGTCATTTCGTTCCATTTTTCCTTTGTTTACAAAACATTTGGTTAAGATCGCAACTTGATGTAATAATATTTTAGACACACAAAAATTTTGAAATTGTGTCACTCTATGAAGGGTGTCAAAGGGGTTAAGACTTTAAGTGTGAAGCAATGGTCTATTGAGTAGTATGGTCTAAGTTCAATTCCAGTGAGATTATATCAAGCCATTAAAAGATAACCTCACATCAGTACACTTTAAAATTGTTGCGAGACAAATTCCTTTACAGGTTCTTCTTCCTATAACGTAATCGAATGTTCACACATGCACATAGTTATGCCCCAGCTTTGGCTAAAGATGCGTGTTATAGGGGTGGAAAGACTACACTAAACTAACATATTGACCTTGAAAATTGAGATTAGTAAGCTCAACTGTGTTAAAAAAGATTTTTGGTGTGTATTAACTTAAAGAAATGTGCTATTTTAACTAGTTTGAATACAATTTGTGTGTGTGTTTTTTTTTTAGTGAATATGTGAAATTTTTGAAATTTAATAAAATTCCCTGACTTTTCCATGATCAAGTAAATTCCCTAACTTTTCCCTGTTTTTCATTTTGCTGGGCACCCTGTTATTTGTTGTTAAATATACAAATGCTGGATACATTCATGAGTATTTTAATATCATGCACAGTATTTTGATTATTTGTGTGGTGATTAGTGTATATTCTGTAAATTTCAAAAGCAGGGAGTTAAATTTAAATTTCATCATTGATCATTTTTTGTTACTGACAAGTTTACCAAACATTCTCCTACTAAAAAATTTAATCATGTTTCCTTTAATTTATCGAAACATGAAAGTGGATTGTTTTTTTTTTAGATTTAATTCTTTAGGACAAGATCAACAATATTTGTAGGAATGGGACCCTCCAACCCCATAAATTCTCAAGGGTATTTGAGAATTCGAGAGTACTTTTTAGAGCTAATGATTGTTCAGCCCCAACATAGTTTTAAGACAAAATTTACATCCAAACCCCTGACACTTAACTCTTTTTTTTTACATCCACTACCGTTTCCAGCCTGTGGCCTGGGTCAGTTTTTTATTGAAACCATTTATTTTCCACTTCCGGCTTGCTAGCTTCATATGCCCTATAATCTAACTTAAGACCAGGACAAGCATAACATCCAGTTCCCGGACATTAACTCATCACTGTGAAAGGGTAAACCCACATTTCACCAATGATACACTTTTTGGTCATGCCGGGAATCAAACTTGGGACCTTTAGTTCAGTAGACAGACACGCCACTGACTGAGCTTAAAATGTAGGAATGGACACTTAACTGAATGTATGAATGTCATAGTAGGGGCATTTTAAAACAATTAAAGTTAGTTATTATTTCTATTTTCTAGGGGTGTGCGAAGACTTCGATTTGAGTTTGCTTACGACATATTATCAAAGCCAAATCGAAGTTGAAATATTTTTTGCCAGCTATTTTATGCTTGAAAAAAATATATTTTAGCTATTTATATAACTATATACACTAAAATGAATTGGAATTTTTTTCGAGACTAAGTTGAAGCATATATCTTTTTTTGAAATCAAGTTGAAGTTTCTAAGCTTTGCACATTCCATATAAAAAAAACTGGTACGGCTGCAAAAGGCATCCAATATGCATATATTTTTTTTGTCACTGCATTTTGCTACCCGTTTAGGTTATACTCTAATAAGAACGAAGAAGGTTGAATTCAGGGAAAGTGTACCCGATTTTGTGTTTTTGGGGGAAACCACCCACTGCAAGCCCAACCGAGATTTGAACCCTGATCTTCCAGTCATCGGCAGTCCAGTCTATTGTAAGAATGACACCTTAAACCATGCGACCTTTGAAGCAAGTCTCTTAACAAATTAAGTACGGTGGTTTGGAAAGTAATATTTTTACCAAAAAAAAAGGGACAATTTTAAAGAAACATTTTAAATTTAACTATCAAGTTTGCACTTCTGCTTACTACCCTTCAAGGCTCTACACATTTAGTTCCAATAAGGGGGTAGAGATGAGAAAGTTAATATTTAGGTAAAATTTACCAACATTTACTTGGAGGGAAGAGCGAGTAATAATTTTAGGGGGAAATGCTCTTTTAGTATGCCCGGTTGAGATTCAAACCCCATCACCGGCAAACTAATCTGGGCAAGCTCGACGTTTAATCTTCATACACATATTATATGATTTTTACTCTAATGGGGTAAGGATGAGGAAGGAAGCATTTTAAAGGGAAGTTACCCACATTTGTGTGGAAGGAAAGTGGGAAACCCATTTAGGGAAAACCTCCCCTCAGTAAACCCGAATAGGATTCAAACCCCAGTCTCCCCATCATCAGCAGGCAAGTCTAACACGGGAGTTACGCCTTAGACCAGGGGTCGGAAACTAGTTGATCCCAATCGAACGGTCGATCTCGTGGTAATTTTCAGTCGATTGCTTGAGAAAACTACAACGTTATTAAAAGTTTATCTTTCTTTCTTTCTTCTAAACTCGCAAATATATTAAGTATTTTCAAATAATTTTAATTACCAAAATAACTTTTTTTACTGATAATGTTATAAGAAAATGAAAATGTAAATTTCATTTATTCTATATTTTTTCTAGACTGATGAGGATATTATTTGAGGAAAGGTTGAATTTTAGGAATAAATAATTTATGGGCAAAAAAAAGAATCAAAAGCAGAGTGGAGAGAGGGCGGGTGATCGCTAGACCTTTGATAAGTTTGTAAGTCGATCGGGCCCCAAAAATGGTACCGACCTTTGCCAAGACTATTTCACAATTGAAGCGGGTCTAATTGGTATAAACCATACTAATCGAAGCAAATTTTCCTCCAACATTTGACCATCATCAAGGCCACAAAAACAACAGCACAAGAGAGGAATTATTCACAGTACCATATATATATTCAAAATGATATCATCGATGGTAGATAGCCATCAAACGTTTGAACGCTATTGCTATCGTGCAGTGGTAATGTGCATCGGGCACACACAACGTTTGTTCTCCAAGTATGTATGTAAACCATTCTTCAAAACTAATATAAGGAAGTAGCAAACCACCTCCTTATAAATAAGTATCAACTATTTTGTGATGCAAATCAACAAGTACATTAGTTGAGAATAACTGTATTGCTTTACAGAGTTAAAAATTAAACCTGTTTTATTATGTTTAGTTTGTGATTAATATTTTAAGTGCCAAGAGCCAATTTGATTGGCTTCACTGTCCATCATTAAAAAGTGCCAAGAGCTGATCCAATTGGACCCGCCTTCTTTATTATAGAACAGTATATGCAGATAAAAATGATAGAAATATCGCTTCATAAATAACAGGTTGGCAAGTTATCTTGTACAATATTTAGACAAATGAATTACCAGTGGAACTTTAAAGGTTTAACAGTAGTTTTTTTAAACCTGTTTTTTTATTTTTTTTATTCTTAAGAGTATACATTTGTTGCAGAGAGTAAGATAAGTTGACTCCATCGAGATCATTATCAACGTTAAATGATTCCAGCCTGCGGCTGGGTCACTTTAGTAAAATTCTTCCACCTTCCTCTATCCTTCCACCATTATTCTCCTCTCACTTGCACACTTTCTGTTAGCTGCTTCTCCCATCTCTTTCTCGGCCTCCCTTGTGGTATTTTTCCTACATACTTCATCTCTGTCGATCTCTTTGGCATCATCTCTCTTACCAACCTCATCACATGCCCATACCATCTCAGTATTGCTTCCTCAACTATCTCATTCCCAGTGCACCCCCTCTTTCCCCGATAACTACATTCCTAAACATGTTTCTGCTCATGACAGCTAACATGCTCCTTGCAAACTTCATTCCTATGGCCTCCACGTTCCTTTACATTCAATGTCAACAACAAATGTAATTAAATAATATGGACGAGCATCACTTCAGATTTTCTTAACCTTCTGCCTAATGTCAGAGATCATACCAACTATCCTATTTAGGGTGGCATTTTAGGGGTGGTGGGGGAGTGGGTAGGAAACACTGCCTGTCTCTAACCATTTTGAGTTATATGCACTAATTATGTTGATAAGCCAGGGATGAGTACGGTTGAATTTGGAAGAAGTGTACCTGCATTTGGGTGGACAAAGAGGTTTTTTTTTTAAAAGACCTTCTGTACATTTGACCGGCATTTGAACCCCTACCTTCCAGTCATCGGCAGTTCTATTACAAATGTTAGAATGCCGCATTCTTTCAAAAATGCATTGCAATGCTTGCATTAAGTCCAAAGTTGGCCATTTTTATCCCTCCCTATAATTTTAAGCGGCTCCTCATTACTGAAGTACAAACATGACTATAAATTGAAAACAAGGTCGAAGGGGACAAATGTTTGTACAAACTTTGTTTTATTGTTATTATGTCTCCCGTCCACCCCTTGAGTTGGTCTCACATGTTACGGTACACCCTCTATATGCATGTGAATTAAACGTTTAACGTTTGAAAATCCACCGCGCCAATAAATTATTTAAAAACTAACACTATTATTCCAATTTTATTTGATTTTTATGACAATTTTGTCTTGTGCGAATAGTATCAATTTTTATTTATTGCCCTATGAAGTGATTTATATTCGAATTTTAAGGGTAATATTAACAAGCAGACCCGCTTTGGTGGCCACATGGTCCAAGGCGCTAGACTAAATTGCCGAAGACGGGAAGATCAAGGTTCTATCTTGGTTTGGTTTACTTAGGGGTAGTTGTCCCTAAATAGTTTACCATGCAAATGTGGGTATACTTTCTCTAACTTCAACCTTTCTAATCCCTAACACATTAGCATAATTAGTACATAGGCGTATAACCCAAATGGGTAAAAATATAGTATCTTAAAAAATGTTAGTGGCGAGTAAACCTCGACATAATAGGGGTATGAAGTTTTCCTAGCAGAAGTGTTTGGTCTAATACTTTTTGGGTTTTTTTGAAGGTTTAAATCAACTTGTAAACAAATGTTGGATATTTATCTGTACAACAAATATGTTTTTTGTTGCTTTGACGAGTCAAGTCAATTTTAAAATACTTAAATGACCTTGCTACAGTCCAATTTGCATAGAAAGAAACTTACAGCCTAGAGAAGTTATTAGATATACTTTCAAATATTCAAACGTTAAGTCATGTGATCTGCAGCCTGTCACTTTTGATATTATAAAATAACACTAAAAACATATATAATAAAATCAGGGTTGCCACTATTTTTTTGTTACTAAATTTCTTATACTTTCCAGATTTTCCAAAAGAAATTCCCATTTTTCCAGGCAGCTTAGAGTGAAGAAAGGAAAGACTAATGAAATGTTAACTTTTCATCGAACTGACTAGTGTGAAGTATGTTTAAAACAGGATGATATAAGATTGACGGGGAAATACATCTGCTCTCACTTCACAACCCTTTTTTAAGGGGTAATAAATAAATACATGTTTGAATCAACGTGATTAATTCTTCATTTCATTCTTTTGTCCATCCAAAGACCTATTTTAAGCGTTCAGTTTCATGTCCAAAATTAACAAATATTCCCGTGTTTTTACTAGATTTTGTGTTTTCCCAGTGTGTGGCAGCCCTGAAAATTTAATATAGTAAAATTTTAATCAGAAAAAATAGTGTTTTATTTTCTAAAATACCTTTTCTATAAAAATTGAAATGTACCATATTCCTACAATGGACCTTAAATGAGATATAATAGGATGACCTTGAGATTTGTGAGTGGTAACTATCAAGATGCCTGCACATAAAAACAAACTGGCTACTACAGTAAACTTCCACTTTTATGTGCAATTGTGCAATTATTACACATTATGTAACAAATAACTTGAAGTAAATTAGCATCATCAGATGCCTTAAGGTAATATATTTTTTATCACTGTGAGAGTTAATAGCCATTTGGGTTATACCCATGGGAATAAACCAATCACAGAGTTGTGATTGCCTTTTATAGGATGCTATTTAATTTACATAACTTATTTCCCTTTATACATAGAAAAAACCTCGGCAATTAAAATAACACCTTTGTTCTTTGATAAAATGACCTTGGTTCAATCTATATACTTGAGGGAAAGTAATGTGGATATATTTACATGTGAACAAACGTGAACACTGCTCTTGAGCACATGTTTAAGACTAGCTACAGACTTTAAGAGGCTTTAGTTCAATTCCAAGATGTATCTTACAAATTACAGTGTTGGATATTGTATTTCGAATAAAATCATTAACTCCCGCCTCTATCTCCCTACATTTTTAAATGAAAACAAATGAGGATTCAATAACTTTACCTTGGCTGCCACTTTATAATCTAATTGATCCCTTTATCGCCTATCATTCATTAGTTAAGGTGAGGATGTAGGGGACGGAAGAAAAGACCAGTGTTTTTGCAGTTTTTAAAGCAAAAACATATATTTGGTAAAAATAAATCAAATACTGCTCCAGTAGAAACATAGTTTTTTTTATATGGTGATATCAATATTTGTTGAATATTTGACATGAGCATAGCGGCATTAGATATGGAACTTTATAAATGAAGAGAAAAAGTTGTTATTAAATTCCAGGACACCCTTGACAGATATTCAACAATTAAATAATGTTATTACCATGTATATAAAATTAAACTGTGCTTCTACTGGAGCAATATTTGATTTATTTAGACCTAAAATGTTTTGCTATAAAAACTGTAAAATAAAATGGTATTTTCTCATCTTCCCTAAATTCCCATCTTTTAAGATGTTCCTGGTTTGATTCTTACTTGGGTCAACTGTCTCAGTAATATTCCTCTTCTGTTTTGTAAACAAGCCTTGTTTAGTTTAAAATTTAAAATAAATTAGAGAAGATTGTTATTACATTATTTAAGACAGCTTTTTTTTAGCAAATTTCCCCGGAAAAATCCCGCTAATAATCTTTACCAAGCAAATTAAAAAGTTATTTCTTCACAGAAATCAACAACCTGATTTATGTCACAATTAAGTCATATACAGATCACTTCTTGATCTCCTTTCGTGGATTCATACGTCAAACAATGTGATCCACTGGTAGAAGGGACTGAGGTTACATGGGTAGTAAGTAGTACCAACCCAAATTATTCTGGTTAAATGGTACATAATGTAATGTTTACCCACCCAAATATTTAGATAAAATAATTAAGATACTACTTAAAGGTTAAGTATAGAGCTTCTTCTCAAGAAGCCTCACCGAACAATAATATAATTTCATAAACAATCGTCATACTTGTACCCTCCTAAAAACAAAATAAAATAATTCTTGCACTTTCAGTGATTTGTCACTTTTATTTAAGGCCCATTTTAGGACAATCATACTGATAGCGCCTATCGGAGGTCGCGTCTCTCTAATACTGCCACTGACTGACGAATGAAACAAATCTAATCAAATAATTAATTTAATCTGGAGATTTAATTATATTATATTGATAATTAATCATCACAGCACCCTGCCATAACCTCAACACTTATTTTTCTTCTTCTCTATGCCTCATGGATGTTAAGTTGTAAAAAAAAAAAGAAATAAAAGACCAACTCATCTTGGGTTAGAAATTCAAATCAGTGCGGCGCATGCGCACCGCGCATGGCAGCTGGTAAAGATTCATTTGAGCATGCCGTTGAGAGGGCGCGGCAGGCAGGCATCCTCTACATACAGTCTAGTGCGGGATCTGTAACCGTAGTAGAAAGAGGAAGAAGTTATGTACTCAACCGGCAGCCGTCTGCTGGACAGATACAGCTGAAAATAAAAGAATAACCTGTACTTTGTGAATGTGGCGTTCGTAACACAGTTTTAAAACGAGAGAAAAAAAAAAGAAGATAGAATCTCGAACGAGTTTTTTGTTTGTTTTAGAGCATAGAAAAAAAAGACATTTTGTTTTAATATGTGGCGGAAGTGTTCAAGTGGTTGGTGTTAAATATTAAATAAATCCGGTGTATTTTCATCGGATTGTATGTATGAATGTGTGTATAATGCGTCGTTAAAAGAGGGCCCCCAAAGACGGATCAAGCTGTTGATTTCCTACCCCCTACCCGGGCTTAGCTCGTGTCCTCGTGAAATATAAACTTATAAGTAGGTTGTAACTTAATATACATATAATATATTAGTATATATTTAAAATAGCCTCGCGTGTGCGTTGTAACTAAACGTTCGTACAAAAAAATATATATAGAAAGAAGCTCGGCAGGTCCGAGATTTTAATCGAAATATTGGTATTAAAATATAAAGCATTGTTGGTCTTTTTTTTCATTGTTTGAATTGGAATCTCTGGATCTGATCTTTCAGAGGTTATGAAACTTTTTTAACCTTAAGACCATTGTTTAAATTAAACCATCGTCACGTTTGTGCAAGAGGCGGGTCGCAGGATGGGGTGCGCAATGTCTGCCGAAGAGAGAGCTGCTCTGGCTAGAAGCAAATTGATCGAGAAGAATCTCAAAGAAGACGGGATACAGGCAGCTAAAGATATAAAACTACTACTATTAGGTAAGTCACAGATGATAGGGGTCGGAGGGGGTTGCGGTCTAGTGTGCATGCATCCTACACACCACCACAACCATTATTATTTCCTTCTTGCATCTAAGACAACAAATAAACATATGCCATCCCCCTCCCCTACACCTTTTATCGTATGTCTCTACGGATTTTGCCAAGTAAGATCGGTTAATCAATATAAAGATGAGGTGGAGTTCCTCACGCTTGGCAAATTACGCCATGTACAATATTTTTATATTATATTTGTTTAAAAAATGCGCGAGTCTTCCACGTTAAACGTGTTGTTTATTTGTTCCACTAGTCATAAAAGTGTAGTTGCGACTTGCCGGTTGAATAAAATGTTTGTTGAGGATGGGGGGTGTGGGGAGGGGACAACGCCTACTGGCGACTTTCGTAACACAACTTTAAAAAAATATCAAAACAATAAGGCTACGTCTAGTTCAATGTATTCTGTGTTTTCTATAGTCGGTTCACGGTAATAAAAATTATGTTTGTCCCTCTTTTTTCCTGACAATTTAAATGTCACTAAAACACTTCCGTTTTCATCAGCTAATAGCCTAATATACTACTATATTTCGTACCATACGTTTACCAGCACATATCCTCGAGCACGGATCGTAATTTTTTTTAAAAAAGGTTATCCTTTAAAAGTTGCGTTTAAAACTTTTAAAGTCTTTGAGTGTACGCCCTAGTTATTTATGTAAGGTATACAAATTTTAAAATCTAATATAAAAGTGGAGGGGAATTTTTTTTTTCTCCCGCTCTGCCTCTTCCGTATGATTCAACCTTGACCCAAGCATACCAACACAATAACGATTATTGGAGGAAGACAACTGTGCGGCTTTTGCGCGAAATATTTGAAGAACAGTGTCTCGAAGCTCGTTTCTAGATCAATAGTTTACTGTAGATAATTATGTTATACCTGACTTTATAGTTATTTATTTTTGTCAACTCGGACTATACATTTAATGTGTACGGCTACGTCCAGAGCACTCTGACATCGAAAATGAATACTACCGGCATAATTGATTTTTTTTACCGTGGTACATAAAACGTCACAAAGCCTTGCGAAAGACATAAAATACGGTATATTTGCAAAAGGTGAAGCAAGCTATGACCTAATTGATTTTTTTTTTAATGGAGGAGATAAGGCGTAATATTTCGAACCTAAAAGTTTTGCTAGTCCACGTTTTGTGCCTTCATATTCTGTAAAGTAGTGTTCTTGCCTTTACGATTCACACTATGGCGGATGAGCCTACTTTATAATATACCTACGCCTGTAGTGTAATCCGTCAAGGTGAACTTACTACCTTTTAGGGTAAACGAATTGTACATATTTTATTTTTTAATCACCACCCGGGCACAGTCACTTAAAAAAGGCAGTAGGTCGGGTGGAATAGGGTATTTGCCCCGCCTGCTCTCAAGAAATTGCAATTAATTTTAATAAAAACTTTAAAAGTTTGACGTATTATTGCCTTGATATAGAGAACATGAAAGTGTGTCGAATGTATTGACTACATTTTAACCAGGGCTGGTCTAAGGCGTGTGCTACGTGTGCAACCGCGCACACAAATAATTCAGGGGGGCGCCAAAATAACACAAAAATAAATATTTTTTGTTTTTATCTGGGAAATTATAAGTATAATTAAAGAAAGTAATTTGTAAGAATAATGCTTATTTCTTAAATTCATATTTACATCCATGCCAAACAGAGTACTTTTTTATTTCAAATTATTGCATTAGAATACATTAACAAAGTAAATACATTTTGAAGGTTGTTCGGTGTGACGTACCTTGTCGACTACATTGGTGACGGGACTGTACTAGTTGCCGGGTTGAGACTGTACGATATATGAGTTAGGCCTAGGCCGTACCTTTAGTGGGCGGCAGGGGATGGGGATTAGGTGTAATGTTAGTTTTAATTCTCAGTCAGTCACCTAACCTCCGTGCGAGTGATTTATTGACACTCGCTTACTCGCTTTATTTATAGTTCGACGTGTTGCAATTTGCTACTTATTATTTTGAGTTTATATGGTGTTCTGTGAAATTTTGCTTAAGTTTTGCTTTCAATTATTATTTTGGTGCAAACCTTTTTAGTAGGTACTGTACTCTGTGAAGTGTATTGTGTCGTATGCTGTATTGCTGTCATTATTATGTTTTCACTTTTTGTAGTTTCTGTTTTTTTTTTAATAATATTAAATATATTTTTTAAAACCGTTACTAAAATGTTTTTCCAAACTTTCTGCAGCCGAAAATAGAAAATGGAAAACAAAAGCGTTACAATAAATTAAGTCAAGTACCAAACTAATTTGTAATTATTATTATTATTATTATTATTATTATTATTATTATTATTATTATTATTATTAGCACCGCGTCTTACTACCCGTTCGGGTTGTACGCACTTACGCTAATGTGTTATGGTAGGGTTGTTGTGAGATGAAAT
>CABFWB010000156.1:180084-194338 GCA_902151455.1 Timema bartmani | reverse complement strand
GGGGGGATTCATTTGACAATACAATTCGTGTTGTATTAAATGACCTCATTCTATTCCCGGGCATTTGGCTCTTAATGATCAATCGAAATATGTGGATTTTTTTAGAGTGGAAAACAAGCTTTTAGAGTATATTTACAAGTCTATTGGTATATAGGGTAATATAAACTAGTTTTGTATTCATCAACATTTAACCTAAACGCACCATCTGTTAATATATCAGCTACCTAGGTAGCCCCCTTAAGAACGCGTTTCAAAATATAAACTTCATTTTCACAGATTTTTACTGTTTATTAAAAGGACGTAGAAATAATATACGAAGCTTTGATGCATAAAATATTATAGACTAAACATTTTCTTACGAATCTAGATTCTAGGTATTTTATTCACGTTTACCTTTTTATATTATTTTTCTTATAAGTAACATTTTGTCAAATACTTCTTTCTGTGTAGAATGTTTTTCTTAGTTTTTATTATTATAATTAATAGGTGGCAAATTATGTCAAGAAAAATTGAAAATTTCCCGCCCGCTAGTGGTGAAGTCTATTTTTAATAGAAAGAACCTTTTATCTGACGATTAGGAATGCTACGAGATTTACTTCTACGTATTCATACGTAAAGTCCTGTTATCTGGAGCTGTCGCTTTTTTATAGATATTATCAATACCTAAAAAATAACGCTGATAATACAATAAAATGTTATCAATGTTGACCGAGAAAAAATATGTTTGTATTTCTCAAAGTTTCTTCTTAAAATTTAAAAATAGTATATAACATTATTCATTGATAGGAAACTATTTCTCTAAAATTTAAAAATAGTATATAACATTATTCAATGATAGGAAACTATTTTTCTTCCGGTAATTTCAAAGACTTGTATTATATTCTCATTGTTTAACGTGGGTTCCGAACCACGGTGGGGACCTGGCATTCCACACATTCACAAAGCGTGAAAATCCACACTTTGCCAGAGGTGAAGGAAGGGTTTGTTAATTATATAAATCTATGCTGGGGCCGGGGTTTGAGCCCTGGACCCCTTACACAGAAGTCTGACGTTTTACCCCTAATACTGCCAGGCCCCCTTCATTATAAATGTAGTCCTATTGATAATTTATAAGCCGCTTCAATGGTCAAATGGTATAAGTCAAGGCGTCACTCCCAATAGACTAGACTGCTGATGACAGGGAGATCGGGGTTCGGATCCTGGTCGGGTGTACTGAGAGGGATTTTCCCCCAATAGTTTTCCACTCTCCCTCCACGCAAATGCGGGTACACGTCCTCTAAATTTAGCCTTCCTCATATCCAACGTAATTAGTATATATACGCAGTACTCGAATTGGGCTGGAACGCCGTTCCTGTTGATACGATAAGATACTACGAGCGTTCCGGTTGATACACAAGTTTAAAGCGTTCCGCCTGCACACTAGAACGCAAAAATATCTCTATTCTAGTCTGAACGAACCCAGATCTTACTAATTGTCTATATAGTTTATTGTAAATACATTCTAAGTTCCACCACGCAGGTAATAATGGCAAAAACACTGTACTGGTATGGTTCGAAATAATACTTCAATAAATTAAAATTTGCACGTAATAGAAAGGGCTTTACCACGACAGGCTTAGTAAGCCGGTGGCCAAAATAAACCCATACTCGAGCTGTCACGTGAAGAAACAAGATTAGGAATGAAGTTATTCGGGAAAGAATAGGAGTACAGGGAGTACATGAGATTGTAGAGGAAGCAAGACTGAGATGGTATTTGTAATGAGGATGGAGGAGGAGAGGCCGCTATAGAGAATTATGGAGATGAAGTATGTAGAAAAAATATCGCAAGAGAGGCCAAGAAAGAGATGGGAGGAGCAGATAACAGAAAGTGTTCAAATGAGAGGAAGAGAATGGAGGAAATTAAAGGAGTAAGAGTGGTGGAAGAATAGAGGAATATGGAGGCATTTTACTAAACTGACCCAGCCACAGGCTGGAAACGGTTGATGATGATGATGTTGGTGAGAAAGGGCTTGAAGAGTAGAATATCTGGTTGTTTCTGCCAATTTAATGAAGGGTGTTTGTTACAAAACATTTTACGTTAAAACAAAAATTTTCATATGGATTAAATAATAATAATAATTCTTAACATTCTCATAATTTTTCATAACAATGTAAAACAAAGAAATTTTCCAATTTTCTGGTGCCATATTTTGCCTCATCTGTAGCAACATTTTGTGATTGGGGAATGTTTTAGCATGCATATTTATCTCATTGTAAGTCAATTTATTTCAGTCAAGTATTTTCCACACAAATGACATGTTTCGATGTTTCAAGTTTCTTATTTTCTACAAGAATGAAAGAGATGCGAGACAACAATGCTAACAACAATGTAATGTTTATATTTTAATGTCAACATGATCTAATTATTAATTATTATGCTGAAAATAATTGGTTTTGAATTTGATTAAAAAATATTTTAGTTAAAAATTGATATTATATGGTTTCTAGTGCCTACCTACATAGTTTAATATAGAATATTGTTTTACCGTGGCAGTATATTTTTGTTTCAAAATAAATCCAAATTAATTGTAATTAACAATGAATTAGATTAGTATAGTAAACTGCAATGTGATATTCATTTTACTGAAATTAAATTAAACTGGCATGGTTAGCATGCAACTTATTTAATGTTTATAGACAATGTAATAGGTTCTACCAATGTAATAGTTACGTGCTGTAAAATAGATTAAGGAATTATTGGTTGTTAGTTGTTAGCGTTCCGGTTGTTAAAATTTCCCATTTCGAGCACTGTATATACTGTACGTATAATCTGAGCAGATAGTAAGACGCGGTGATAAATAATTTAAAAAAAAAGGGAGTGTCACAACACAAATTGTATCGTCATTTGTATTTTCATCTTCCGCTGTTTGTTCTTCTGACAGACAACTCCACCCAGGAACGTTATATTTACACTTTGGTTTCTGGCGTTCAATAATATCTGAGAGACTATTCTAACACCTTTAGATACTTTTTAAGGGGGGGGAGGAAGTATGAGGTGATCTTAATGAGTATTCAAATCACGGTACTATTCTTGGGCGGTTGTTTGAATTGTCTGTGTAGTAGGCCTCGTTGAACTGCGCGTGCGCTGGACAGAAATGGCCACCCAAGGTAGTACGGGAAGAGTTTACCCCGGCAGACTCTTAACACTCCTTACCTAGGGATGTGCAAAACTAGAAAACACAAGAAGAAAAAATATCGATCTTTTCTCGATAGTTAACTATGAATCTCGAAAATTCGAGAAATTTGAAAAAAAAATAAAATTAAATAGCAAATAATCACAAATCATTTTATACGTATAATTTGAACAGGTAGTAAGACGCGGTGATTAAAAACACTTTCTTGATATTTTCAGAAATTGGATCTTCTTATCAAAATGCTGATGTTTTATCAACTAGGCTAAATTTCTGAAGGACTTAAAAGGGTAATAATATATGTGGCAAGGCCTGCAAACACCCTGATTCAATCCCAAATACAGATGCTTATAAGAACATACTATTTTTATTTAGGGTGTCCTGGTGGTATAGGGGCAAGGTGTCAGACTTCTATGCTGAGGGTCCGGGGTTCAATCCTCGGTTCTGGCACATATTTATCTGATTGCCAAACCCTTCCTCCACCTCTGACAAGACGTGTATTAACCACAACTTGTGAATGTGTGGAATGCCAGGCCTCCACCGTGGTTCGGATTCCACGTTACACTCTAGGTCCTCAATTTCATCTCACAATAACCCTACCATTGCACATTAGCGTAAGTGCGTATAACCCGAACGGGTAGTAAGACGCGGTGCTAATAATAATCAAAATAATATAAATAAATATAGTGACTCTAAAACCCGAAGATTGGTACTTATGTGCTACAGTAGCCCCATGGCTTCTTTGGTGCTGACTGACAGCTCACAGCTGACAGCTGACGGCTTTGAAAAGCTACCAGACCAAATTATGTATCCCTACGCCAAACCAAATGATCTGCAAAAACATGTGTTTAGCAGCTGTCACTGCTGACAGTCAAAATTTAGGTATATACATAAATGTTGACTGTCAGAAGTCAGCTGTGAGCTGTCAGTCAGCACCAAAGAAGCCATGGGACTACTGTATCTTATTCATACGGAGTAACGCACACTCGGACCATTTGCTGGTTAGTGACACCTGCCCGCTCTATCTGTGAGAAAGTAAATATACCAGGGATGTCGTGGAGTGCAACCGTTTCCCGCTGCTTCCCACACATACACACGCTAATGATATTTTTATTCCTTTGGTCAGTGTTGGGGGAATTGTTGATACCAACATGTGAAGAAAATTAAAATATTTTAGCAAAAAAAGTTTTGCCATAAAAACTGCAAAAAATCTCGTCTTTTATCGCGTCCTCTTCCGTCCCACCTTAAAGACCACCCATTGGATAATTATGTAATTCCGTGTACATGCAATATGGGCCTACATATTTAAACAAATTATCTGTTTAGATCAACCCCTGTGAAAAACTTGGTCATTTTCAGTCATTTTGCTAGGGTCATTTCTCAACAAGTTTTTTGTGCGATGAATTGTAAATAGCTACGGGGAAAAAAAACCACACTTCTCATCCAGTGTATTTTGTGACGCAATCAATCTCGTGTTCCAAGTCGTGAATAGTAAACACTATGTGCCCGCGGTGCTAATCGTCATCTTGTGTCGTTACATTACGCCCCGTACACGAGAGTGATGTTTCCGTGCGTAATTAAGTAGTAAATTCTGTACAAGTCGACCATTACCAACTATTATGGCGACTATTAGCGACCCGCTTCGGTGGCCGAATGGTCTAAGGCATCACTCTCGCAATAGACTTGACTGCCGATGACGGGAAAATCAAGGGTTCAAATTCCGGTAGGGTGTATTGAAGGTGGTACTCCTTCCTCTCAAATGCGGGTACACTTCTTCTAAATTTAACCTTAATCATCTTTAAAACACTAGCGTAATTGGTACATGTGTGTATAAACTGAAAGGGTAGTGAGACGCATTGTTAAACTAAACTATTAACGAGAGCAGTAACTATCAGTGAAACATGTGCGTAATTTGTTAGTTACGCGAATCCTAGTTTTCAGCGATGTTTAACTACAAACTCATCCACAGAAGAGAGATAAGTCGTCTTACTCTTAGCAAATTCATGGTGAAGTCAGGGAATTTTTTTGATTTCGGAGAAAACAGGGGTATGCTAGGGAATTTAATCAAAAATATGAAAAAGTCAGGGAATTTTTTGATGTCGAAGAAAACAGGAAAATTTCAGAGAATTTAATAAAAAAAATTGCGCAATGTCTCTAGTTGGATTGGTTCAACTTCCACCTCGCAAGAAAAAGTCCGGAGCTGTTAATTCTGTTGAGCGTGGTGGTGATGAGGCGATGTCCCCAAATCGTGAAACGAGGTGCCCAGGAACCATTGCCATGTCTACACGATTCTCCCAAACACAATTCATGAACTTAAAGAAAAGATTGTTGTGGAAGTTGAAGCTATTCAACAATAGACATTACCCGCTTCGGTGACCGCGTGGTCTAACGCGCTACTCTAGTGTTGGACTAAAATGCCAAATATGGGGAGATTGGAGTTCGATCCCGGTCGAGTGCATTGAGGGTAGTTATTCCTAAATTATGTTCCCCTCTCCTTTCGCGCAAATGCGGGTGCAATTCCTCTCAAACCTTCTTAATTCCTAAACAATTATTGTAATTAGTACATATGCTTAAAACCCGAAATGGGTAGCAAGATGCAGTGCTATAAAAACAAAACAAGAGACAAGATTCTATAAGCGCACACAACAATGTGTTGCATACGATTGTGGCTATCTTAAGGATATTTTTCTAATGAATAATTCAAGGTATGTAGAAAATGGTCAATCTATTGTTATTATTTTAAGAATTTAGTAGTTGAAATAATAACGAGACAGTGTTATTAAATGTCAACACTTTCTGTCTCATCCTGTACAATGTGAGTACACTACTGAGCTAATGTTAGTCGGCCGTGTGCAGTTTGTAATCGCTAAGTTGAGACTTTGTAAAGGATATAAGTCCCCAGTGGAGAAGTCTTAAGAAGATATAAGCCTACAAACGGGTTGGCCTCTTGGTCTAGTTGTCAGCATTCCTATCTTCTAAACTATTAGTACCGGCTTCGATTCCCGGTGATAACATAAGTATATTTCCCGAAGGGGTATTTTTTTCCTAGGGCTTACAAGGTTTGGTTCTAGTTAGGCTTAAGTTATGTTTAAAACTTCTACTGGTACCGCATAATCATAATCACATCTCATTGAGCCGTAGTAACCGCACCTACATGATGCCCCAACCCTAGAAAACTATCACAGTACCGACACTGCCAGTAGAATACCAGGAATGTTTAGTCGACAAACTCTGACCTGCGCACAGAAAAAAAAAAAACAGCCTCATATGGAGATCGCAGAATGTCGCACTTCTCCGAGAAAAGTGTCACAACTTGAAAAAAAATGCTACTTTTTAAAAAAGAGGCAAAAACACGAAAAAAATAAAAATTGTATGAAAATGGTGAGCATTCATTTAAAATTAGAGAAAAATCTCTATACATCCCTAAATTTTTTAAAAGTAAAGTCCATATTATATTCAGGGTGTCTACCATCCGGGAAAATCAGGGAAAACGGGAATTAGCCGGGAATTTGAAGTGATCGGGAAAAAACGGGAATAAGCCGGGAATTTGGTAAATTACAATAAAAATGTGAGAAAATGTAGTTTTACTTAAAATATGAAATATAATAGTCATTTAAACAGTAAATAATAATGTTATTCAAACTGTAGTTTTTTTTCTAGTTGTGTAATAAATTTTATAATTCCTAATAAACAATGTTAATACAAATTTAAAAAATATGTTTATTTAAATTTTAAAACTTATTATTATTCATAAAAAAAGATTAATAGAAAAATGAGGAGGGAGGTGGGGGAATCAGAAGGATGTGACATACTTTTTAGTCGGGAATTTTAGAAAAATGATCAGGGGAAATCAGGGAAAAAGTCGGGAATTTCATTGGTCAAGTTGATTAGACACCATGTATATACACTTTGAGTTGAGTCACTTTTCTTGCACAACTTAATGTATTGTTTATTATTTGTGACACACTACTAACACCTATATCACTTTTTTTTGCTCATTTTAGTTAGTTTTTCTTTATTTGAGACTCATTTAACTTTTGTTAAATATATGTCGGTTTATTCTCCGACAAACATAGACTTTATTGTTCCAGCTTGGAAGTGACACTGTTTAACTTCATGGTGAAATGTGTGCTAAATCGGATCAAGAAAAAATTGATGCACCTATCCTCTGACCATGGGCGCCCATAAATAGGTGATAAGGAGGGCAAAGCCCCACTTATCACTCTGCAATATATACTCTTTTTTTTTGTTTTTTTTTTTATGAAAAAATAAAATCGTGTATTTGGGATTTGGCTCCAATTTGCTATTAATAACTTTGAATCATCAATATTCGAGTTAACAGAGATGAAAATAATAATTTTTCAGAACTTTTATTTTTCCGTGAAACTCGCTTATGAAATTCATAGCTCAGAACTATTGCATCCCCGGCAGATGGGACTCCAATCCACCCCTCGTTTGGAAAACCTACATGGGCGCCCTTTCCTCTGGCGGTCATATTTGGAATTACAGATGCCGGTTTTTACTGTATGATGTGTATCTCCCTTTGGTCTTGACTCAAAATCGCTAATTTTTTTAGTTGTGTCACTTTTCTTGACGAGGGGCGATTTATCTCACGTTTGCCAGAAAGTGACAGCTACAAAACACATGGCTTGACGTGTGACTGTATGAAAATAGATTTGTTATCCTTGGGTGGGCCGTGACGAGGGGAGGGAGGGGTTACTGTATAAAAATAAAATTCCTGTAGGCTTTTTTTCCTATTGGGAATGCTAGGGGAACTTAATCCATGGACAGCAACACTCAACACCATTCTCAAGCGTCATACACAACATACTAAACCATATTAGAATCTCCTATACTTTGTAATCGATATATCTAACCATCGGCCGACTCCTTAGCTCTTGGCAACTGAGCTACAAGACACGGGTTCGATTCGTGACAGAAAAAAACACGTAACATGATGGAATTAATATTTTCTTCTGTCACAACACTTGTTGAATTAATGGCCTGGGAACCGGTTGTTGTGTCACTTGTGTAACCAAACTAGTTTGTAGGTGTCCTGCGGATTTAATCACTTGGTTCAGAAAGTACAAGTTAATTACACCTAATAAACCACGTAAAATAACTATAGTATGGTCGCTATGGAGGAAAAAATCTTATTTGACTTTTAAAAAAAAAGTAACTATATTCTTCTACGATGCCTTAGCTCATTTGGTAGCATAGGCATTATATACTGAGCTAAAGGTACCGGGGTTTGATTCCCGGCATGGTTGAAAAATTAAGCGTTAGTTAAATGTGGGTTTACCTTTTATCACTGATGAATTTATAGCTGGATGCTGTGTCTCTTCTAGATTTAAATTAGTTTTTAAAATATTGTGCTGGTATAATCAGTCGGTTCATAAAGTTACATTAAATACCTTAAATAATAATAAATAGTCCTTGGTTTCATGGACCTATTCATGCTCCAAACTAATGTATCCTTAAACACCCACGTTCTATAGATTTTGCAATTTTTATTTATTTTACAGCTATTATTATAATTTATTGACATTTTATAACTGATAGCTATTCTACAGTTTTATGTTTCTATCCCTTAAAAACCCGCTTTGGTGGCCGCATGGTCTACGGCGTCACTCTCGCAATAGACTAAACTGCCGATGATGGGGAGACCGGAGTTCGATCCCTGTCGGGTGCTCCGTGGAATGTTTTTTATCTTAATGGTTTCCCACACTCCTATGCAAATGCGTGTACACTTCCTCTAAATTTAACCTTCCCCATCCCCAACACATTTAGAGTAATTATTAGGCTACCAAGTCGTATAACCCGAATGGGTAGTAAGACGCAGTGCTATATATATCCCTTAAGGTGGGGATGTAGGAGACGCGAGAAACGGTCAGTTTTTGTTGTTTTTATACCAAAACTTTTGTTGGTCAAAATAAATCAAATATTTCTCCAGTAGAAACATAGAGCCTAAGTTTCTTCACATGGTGATATCAACAGTTGTTGAATATGTCAAGTATGTCCTGGAATTTAATGACAACCTTTTCTCTTAATTTAAAAAGTTTCTTATCTAATGTCACTATGTTCATGACATATATTCAACAACTGTTGATATCATCTTGTGAATAATCAGGCCTCGTGGTGTAATGGTCAGTCCAACTGGCTACGACCCAAGGGTTCCTGTGCTCGATTCCCGTCTGGTACCTTCGATATTTTTCTCTTAAGGGGAATTATCCCGACGGTCACCAGGGGTTGGTAAATTAGGTTTAAGCTCACTCCTGGCTCTACACCTCCATATTCGCTATTATCACATCATCTCATCGCGGGTAACCCTTCCACGCTGAATTCTGGACAACGCTCTGAGTCAGCGATCAGAGCGGCGAATAGGAGGTACAGACGACAGAACTGGATGTCTTGTACTTTCCCGGTCAGTTATGCCACACGCAAAAATTAAATAAAACAAGCCTTGTGAAGAAAATTAAATTATGTTTGTACTGAAGCAATATTTGATTTATTAACAAACAAAGTTTTGCTATAAAAACTGTAAAAACATTGACCTTTTCCTCTAGTTCACAACATCACCCACCATCTTAAAAAAAAAGTGTCTTCTATCTGTCGCTCCGACTATACGACTTGGGATGTTGACAAAGAGGACCCCAACGTCCCGGCCTCTCCAATGTCATCAACTCGCCAATCAAGTCTCATTGAACTCCCCCCCCCTCCCCAACCCTCTTGTATCAGCTGATCCGTTTTGCTACTGGCCCCGACAACTGGCAATAACAGCGACCCTACTAGTCCCTCATCGCCTTTAGTCTGACGTCACACACCCCGAAATAATCGTGAGTGTGTATGTGATTATAATTAGATGGTCGTTGGGTGTGAACCTTCGTCGTTTGGAATATTTTCTTTTAGGAAGGGGGGAGGGGGGTTTGGCGGTTGTGAGGTTAAATGCTTCTTGTCAACGCCCGTTGGTTTATTTTTGCGAGATGTATAACTCTCCTACCCTTCCCCCCCTCCTTCCCCGTTTCGCTCTAATGACGGATTAATGGCTACAGTCCAATTTTCATAAAAAGGGCTTTTTATAAAATACAATTTTTTTTTCAAATTGATAACATTTAGCTATTTTATTAGTGTTATTTTATTGGTACTGACAATATAATATATCAAAAGTGACAGCTGCAGCTCACATTACTTGACGTATGAATACGTGAAAGTAGATCCTAGTAACTTATCTAGCTGTCAGATAAGGCCCTGCCTATGAAAAATTGAGCGTTATCAACTATTCCTTAGAGTTGTAGCTTCCATGAGGCTGACTCATTGATAGCGAGCTAGGCTAGCAAATACACTTTTTAACCATTTAACTTTATGAAAGTATGACTCACAAACTGTGTCAGGGGAAATCCTAATTTCACATATTTTAAATATTTCATTCGTATTGGGAATCGAACCCTTACTCTTAGCTAGGTATCCTAACTGGGCTTAAAAGTCGAATCTTAAGAGACCGTCTTATCTTCCATTTAATACCTCACTTAGGTAGGTAATACAGCTCGAACCAGATGTCTTAAGAGCCTGTCTTGTCTCCCAGATAACATCTAGCTTTGGTAGGTAATATATATTGAACCAGACGTCTTAAGAGCCCGTCTCACTCCACAGATAGCAACTAACATATGTAGGTAATACAGCTCGAACCAGACGTCTTAAGAGCCCGTGTCACCCCACAGATAACACCGAACTTAGGTAGGTAATACAGGTCAAACCAGACGTCTTAAGAGCCCGTCTCACCCCACAGATAACACCGAACTTAGGTAGGTAATACAGCTAGAACCAGACGTCTTAAGAGCCCGTCTCACCCCACAGATAACACCTAACTTAGGAAGGCGACACATCTTGAACCAAACGTAACTTCGCGGTGCGATTTCTGTATTCTAGCTAGGCCTTCTTTAGAAAACGGTGGAATTCAAACCAATGAAACAGTTCTACCACATGTTTAAAAAATACAACAAAATAGAAAATTAATACTTTTAAAATGAAAAAAACAAACAATTAAACTGATTCAAATTTCACTGTGGTCAAATGAAGAATGAACTGCCTTTGGATATGTTTTCCGATTCAAGCGTAAATTTATATCCAATATCCCGGTTAATCTGTCACAAGATGGTCTCTAAAGGGTTTTTTTTAATGATAGGATTTTGACTCCTTAGCCTTTGCCACGGTATGCTGAAATGTTTAGAGAAATGTTTAGAGGAAACCTCGCTTTAGTAAAGGACCACCCCAATACACTTGGCTGGGATTTGAACTCTGACCTCCCCTGTCACTAGTAAACTAAACTACAAGAGACCAATTAGCCAACGAAGCATCGCGCTCCCCCGTTTTCTCTTTTCTATCTGTTCAGATAAATGTGTTTGGAGAATCGGGCGCCCTTGTGGCGGAAGATCTTTCTTCCCCTCGCCCCCGCACCTCCCCTTTCCAACCCTGACGTTCACAGAAATATCCGACCTAGGGGGAAGCTCAAAGTATTCTTGAACATCCACAGTTCAAGGAAATAGAGGGCCTTGAATTGAACTCCAAGGACAGTTTGGTCGCGTTTATCTACATTCCCGTAATATCCTTTTGTTAGCGGATGTACATACGTTAAGGCGCTGAAATAATTGAGCAGAAATGCTCACACGCCAGAAACCTAGGAGGCTCATTACGTTCCTGGGTGGAGCTGTCTGGTGGTATGAGAACAAACAGGGTAAGAGGAAAACACAAATAACAATACAATTGGTGTGCCCGCCCTATTAAATGACATAATTCTATTCACAAAGATCCATTCTACGCTGCTATAACGATTATATTCCATTCACGGTAGGAATTACTCTCTGAAAGGTCTTTTTTCCTACCAAAATCCTATAATATAATAGCTTTCTGGTAGGGAAAAAGGCCTTTCAGAAAACAATTCCTACGCTGAACCGATTTTACCTCTCGTTTCCCGGACATTTAGCTCTTAATGATTAACAGAAATATGTGGGTTTTTGTACTTTTCAGAGGGAAAACGTCAACTTTTAAACTATGTTTACAAGTATATATATGTATAGGTCATAGAGAATAGTTGTGTGTTTATTCCAGTGAACAACAAACTATTTTCTATGATCCTATACATAGATATACTTGTAAACATAGTTTAAAAGTTGACGTTTTCACTCTGAAAAGTACAAAAATCCACATATTTCAGTTGATCACTAAGAGCTAAATGTCCGGGAAACGAAAGGTAACTGGTATAGCAGCGTAGAATAGATCTTTGGGAATAGAATGATGTTATTTAATACATCACAAATGGTATTGTCAGTTGTATTTTCCTTCTCCCCTGTTCTCCTACTGCTGGACAAAGAACGTCATAAACCCACTTGGTTTCTCGCGTTTAGGAATTTATGATCGACTCTTCTAGCGTTTTAAGCCATATTTTCATCAACCATAAGCATATATATATATATATATATAAGTATTCACTTTTGAGGATTGAGGATTATGATATCAAAGTTAGCCCACTTCGGTAGTCGAATGGTCCAAGAGGTGTCACTCTAGCAAAAAACTGGACTGCTGGTGACGGGCAGAGGGTACGTAGATTGGGAGTTCGAATCCCTGTTGGATGTTCCGGGGGTGGTTTTTCTTAAATGGTTTTCCACTCTACACGCAAATTCGAGTACACTTTCTCTAAATTCGATCTTCCTAATACCTAACACATTAGCGAAATAGTCCACATGAGTAAAACCCGACCGGTTAATAAGACGCAGTGCTAAATAAATAAAAACAATGGTTGGGTACACCGTACCCTTGTACCCCTCGCTCCCCCCCTCTGGTGATGTATGGGTACCGGTTTCCTCGCCATGTGCCATGTCCGTTATGTGGGAAATGAAAAGAGGGAAGGGTGTCGGTTTTCACGGTGCGACTGTTGTGCGCATGCGTGCTAGGCGGTGCGTGACTGGTGCATAACACCTACCAACTTTACACAGAACAAAGTCGCTCTTGATACAGATTCCCCATCTAGATCTACTTTCTCTTATTCATACGTCAAGTCATGTGATGTACAGTTATCACTTTCTATACAATGTCCATAAAATAACACTTCAAAGTGACCCGCTTTGGTGGCTGCTTGGTCTAACGCGCTACTCTTGTGTTGGACAAGACTGCCGATGTCGGGGAGATTGGGGTTCGAATCTCGGTCGGGTGTACTGAGGTTTTTAAAAAAAAAATGGTGCGGGTACACTTCCGCTAAATATAACCTTCTTAATCCCAAAAACCATTAATAGCGTAATTAGTAGGCCTACATAAGCGTATTACCTAAACGGGTAGTAAGACGCGGTGCTAAAAAAACTTAACACACGGAGACTGGCATTACCGATATCGTGGTTACATCGTCTAAGCTGTCATCCCTGTAATAGTCTATTTTTCCAGTGATGGGAATGCCAGGGACTCGTACATCCTGAATATACTTTATTTCTTCTAAATAGTTTTTCACTCTCCCCTGCGCAAATACGAATACATTTCTTCTATGATTCTACCTTTCTCATCCATAACCACATTAATGTAAACATGTGGATAGCCCAAATGGGTAGTAAGACGAGCTACGTAGTATAAACGCACAGGATTAATATGTGTAATTGCTTTTTAGTAATCAGAAACGAACAAGGTAGGGGTATTAAAAACGAACCGTTGCTTTAAGTCTCAGCCCAATATGGCAACACTGCAAGAAATGTAATTTTTTTCAGAAAATACAAGTATCGTGAGTTTCGTGAATTAAGCCCCTTCTACAAACTCTTATGTCCGTAGTTTGTGGTCCTAACAAATATGTAGCTAGGCCTATAATTCATACATTGATGTATCTCATATATTCAATCAAATTAGCGAACGATGTCAAAATGCTACATTGCCTTGTATGTGTGTAAGAGAGAAAGATATACCCGAAAGTTTTCTTCTCTCCTACACAATGGTATGCAGACGACAGCGATAGCTCGAAAAGTTCAGCCACATATGTCTGTCCATCCAGTTATATTATAGAGATCACTGTGCATTTGTGGGTTTTTTCTTTGTGCGCTTTTGATACAAGG
>CABFWB010000156.1:112495-153996 GCA_902151455.1 Timema bartmani | reverse complement strand
AAATTATATGCTTACTAATACGATCATTTAAAATTAAAGTTTAAAGTCTGATAAATTAAAAAAAAAAAATTGGTGATGATAGGATTTTAACACGCCAACTTTAGATTATGAGACAGTCACCCTACCGACTCAGCCAAATTGACGACTTAATAAATCCGAAAAATGTATAATATATATAATTATCTTTTCACCCAAACTAATATTTTTATTGAAGGATTGCATAAAGTGTACAAAGCAATCATATTTTTTTCTTCTGTAAACCTATTTTGTACATGGGTAGGTTTATTTCAACAAAATCACTCTCAGAAAGCTGCAACCGTAGAGGGGGATGGCATCCATTTTGTTATTTCACTGCCCACTCGATAGACAAGGCCCGTCTCGCACGGTGTGAGGCTGGCGAGTAGAATCCGCGCGTTATTCGATCGTGTGACGTCAGTTTTCACAGCGCAGAAGTTTCAAAATTAGGAGTTTGCGAGATTGTGTGCGAGATGAGAGAAATACGCTAGCGAATCGCTACTCGCACGTTTCAAAATTAGGGGCCCCGGTCAGTAATGCCATACGCTTAAAAAAATCAGAAAAGGTGATCGAGACATGTTTTTATCTTTCCACTGTGTATCGTTAAGTCCATATGTATATATTTTTAAAATAAAATACTAACATGGTTTAAAAAAAGCAGATGGATGATAAAATGTTAATCGAATTAGAATGGTACATCATCAGTTTCATATCATGGAGTGTTCCCAAGTTACACGGAGCTTGTTAAAACTGTAACTGATATGTTTTCCCGCACTCTGTCCCCATTTGACCAATCAAACATTGGCTCTGCTCCACATACTTCACGTGGGAATGTGGCGGGACGTGGAGGGTTGTAGGGAGAGCTGCAGTCCAATTTTATTAGAAAGAGCCTTTTAGAAAAAAACCCATTGCCAACATTGATACCATTTTACCGGTGTTATTTGATAGGTATTTATAATATATCAACAGTTGCATACCACATGACTTGAAGTATGAATACGTGAAAGTAAATCTAGTAACTTTTCTAGCTGTTGCATAAGGCCCTTCTTACCAATATTGGGCAGTATGAATAGTACATCCTATTTATTATTGGTCAAATGGGAACAGCAGGGAAAATCATATCACAGATATAGTTTCAACAAGCTCTGGCCTGAAACCAAGCTATGAAACTGTAACTCTACACTAGGCTATTATTAGAGATTTGAGATGTAAACTTTTCGTTTTGGAAAATTTACCGAAATAGTCTCAACAATTTTGCTCTTGAAAAAATTTACAGACATTTAAATAAATTAGCTTAATCGAGTTAACTCACAATTTATAGTAAGTTTACATAATCTGTTTGATTCCTTCCAAGGACCAGATACATTGTCAAATAAGTTTTAATAAAACAATAAAAGCTATTCCAGTTCTCTTCTCACACTCGGGTATCGATTACAGCGCTTGGGTGGTTGAATCTGTCACTAACGTAGAGTCTGCTGTTAGACCATATATGCTAATACTTCAATATTATAATCTTAGTCTTAGCGAATACTTTCCCTTCTCCTAGAATTCAATGTTCATCTTTAATCGCCACTATTTGGAATTAATTTTTAAGTTGGGTCATAGTATTTGCTAACAAACTTGGCCCCTTTCCCTTACTTAGTAGGCCCCCAAGCCGCCACTTTGGAACATTTTCAGAAAAACTCGCCGAAAAATTCTTTTGATTTGGGAACTTACCGGAAGATTTTCATCTCTAGCTATTATTAGAAAATAAGCACAACATTTCTTTTTCACTGAAAGTGTTTACTCTTTGTTAATGCCTATGCTGCAATCTTTTGTTTTGCTCTCGTAACTCGAGTAACATCTTGCCAAACCTGTTGTTACTTTACCGCAAACCTCCTGTGTGAATCATATTCCCTTGATCACGAGTCAGCCTTAATATCCGTTCCAGTGCTTGCAACAGATTCCCCCCCTCCCCTTTGTGCCTGTTTACAACCGGCGTACAAATATAGCCAGATCACCAAATGAAGAACACTTTTTGAGATATTGCCAAATCAGATGTTGGCGCTTGGTTCAAAATATGGACAAAACTTTTAATATAGGCTTCTCCAAATAAAACAGTCCCCAAACATAGAGCAGCTATGCAGAGTTCCGCTCACCAAAGTGTAAACGATTTATTAAAACTATGCATAGCGGCAGCTGGCGCACATTTCGAATACAGACTTTGAAATACTGTGAGCTTGGGGCCTGTTTTATTTGGGACACCCTGTAGTACAAGCGTTTAGTGTTTACTGGAATGAACACAAAACTATCTTCTATGACCGTATGCATAATTATACAGACTTGTAAACATAGTTTAAAAGTTGATATTTTCTAATCTGAACAGTACAAAAATCCACATATTTATGTTGATCATTGAGAGCTAAATGCCCGGGTATAGGAGCGTAGAATGGATCTTTGTGAATCGAATGTCATTTAATAAGGGGAATCACAACTCATTGTATTTCCCCCTCCCTTGTTTGTTCTCCTACTGGTGGACACTTCCACCCAGGAACATTATAAACACACGTCTTGGTTTCTGGTTGACTATTCTAGCGCCTTCGTGTTGGGGTGGAAAAACACTAGTTTTGGAGGGGGTAGGGGTAATTAGGGAAGGGGGTTGGCAAAAAAAAAATATTGCTTCAATAAATGCGTTTAGTTTAATGTTCTTCAAATAGTATTTATAACAGTTCTTAAATATTTCTTGTCATGGGCACAGTATATTTGAACAGAATTTTTTTAAATGAAGGGGAAAAGTCTGTTTTTTTTAGCACCGTATTTCTCTACCCGTTCGGTTACTTTCCATCCATTACTGTTTCCAGCCTGTGGCCTGGGTCGTTAATACATTCATGCTCATATAATCTGACTTAAGACTAGGACAGGCACAACATCTATTCCCCAGCCGTTAATTTACCAATGTGAAAGTATAAACCCATATTTTTATCAATGATAAATTTTCTGCAATGCCGGAAATCGAACTCTGGACCCTTAGCTCAGCAGCCAGACACGCTACCGACTGATCCAAGGTGTCGGACACGCTTATGTACTAATTACACTAATGTGTTATGGATCAGGGAGGTTGTGTTTAAAGGAAGTGTACCCACATTTTCTTGGAGGAGTGGAAAACGATCAGTACACCCGACCGAGATTCGAACCTCGATCACCCCGTCATCGGCAGTCTAGTCTACTGCGAGAGTGACGCTTGTGAATATGCGGACACCGAAGCGGGTTGTAGAAAAGTAAACATTTAAACGTTTCTGCTGAAGCTCTATTTTATTAATTCTGGCAAAAAATGTTTTTTTACTATAAAAACTGTAAAAAAAATAAATACTTTTTTTTTTGCTCAACGTTTATCCTAATTTAAATCTAGTATAAAAAATACATTTATTTGTCAGTACAGAAGCTTAATTAGTTAAGTATATTGAGAAATTTGTTAAGGTATTTTTGTTTAATTAACG
Organism: Timema bartmani; assembly: GCA_902151455.1. Lineage (NCBI taxonomy): Eukaryota > Metazoa > Arthropoda > Insecta > Phasmatodea > Timematidae > Timema > Timema bartmani. Next base: position 150,505 of record CABFWB010000156.1, on the reverse strand, counting down.
CTTGTATGATGGATCTCACAACTGTTGCATACACGTTTCACTCTCATCTTACCACACGCGAGTGTACGAACCTTGCAGCTATACGGCGCGAGGTATATATAAACACACTACTAGCGCTTGTGGGATGGATCTCGCAGCTGTCGATACATCTCACTCTCATCTTAACACACGCGAGTGTACGAACCTTGCAGCCATACGGCGCGAGGTATATATAAACACACTACTAGCGCTTGTGGGATAGATCTCGCAGCTGTTCTCGGTTTGGGCTTCGGCTCCCTTCCACGCAGACAACACTGTAAACAAAATGTGCACTGTGTTTGTGTCAAGATGTTCTCTGTTTACATTCGGAACACAACCTCTTCCTCGTCGCCGTCATCATCATCAAACGGGCGATCTGGGAGCGAGTTATTAGCTACTAATGGATTTTGCGGCTAGCCTGGGGACGTTCGCAGAACTTTGAAGGCGCACTAGAGGGAGAAAACCTCACCGACCAAAATCGCACACGGGAAAACAACTGCATAACGTGGAAATACAGCAAACAACCCCTTCTTACTCTCTACAATCATTTTTTTAGCACCACATCTTACTACCCGTTCGGATTATACGCCTTTCTACTAATAATGTACTAACTAATAATGTACTGATGGGTTAGGGATTAGGAAGGCTTAATTTAGAGGAAACACACCCGCATTATGCGTGGAGGAAGATTGGAAACCCATTTAGGAAAACCCACCCTCAGTGCACCCAACCGGGGATCAAACCCTGATCTCCGCGTATTCGGCAATCTAGTTCGACACGAGATTATCGCATTAGACCACGTGGCCACCGAAGCGGGTTCTACAATAATTGATTGATGTATTAACTTATTACCTGCTATAGTGGCCAAACAGTCCCGAGGTGTCACTTTCATGTTGGACTGGCCTGCGGAAATCTGGGAGATTGGGGCTCGATCTCGGTTGAGTGCACTGAGGGTGGTATTTCCTATAAAAAAAAATCCACTCTCCCTCTACGCAAAATCGGGTGCACTTATTCTAAATTAAACCTTTCTAATCCCTAACACATTAGAGTAACTAATACATAGGCGTATAATCCGAACGGGTAGTAAGATGTGGTGCTAAAAAAATCTTATTAATGATAAATTGAAAATAAATCCAAACAAATAATGACAATAAATGATCAAAATTTATCGGTAAAATTCTTGGGATCGTTGAATCCCAGGGGATGGAAACATTTTCTTAAATACATTGGTAATAATATTTAAGTGTTAACATATCTAGTCTACAGCAGACCCGACACTTGAGTCTGAGAAGTGAACTGGAACTCCTGATATTGTTTTTTAACATAACTAATTTGCAAAGAGCATGTATTTAACTTACACTGTTACATAAACATATTGCTATGTGCATTTTAAACTCTCATTTCATAAAGCTCTATTATTTTATTATTTATTTAGCACCACGTCTTACTACCCGTTCAGGTTATACTCTTAAGTACTAATTACGCTAATGGATTAGAAATTGGGAAGGTTGAATTTATAGGAAGTGAGCCCGCATTTGCGTGGAGGGAGAATGGCAAGCCATCTAAGAAAAACCAACCCCAGTTCACCCGAGCGAGATTCGAACCTCGATCTCCCCGTTCTCGGTAGTTTAGCTCAACAGGAAACTTGCGCGTTAGCTAACTACGCCACCGAGGCGGGTAGCCTAAAGCTCTTGTTAAAGATTATATTTGCCTATAACTAAGAAAATATTGATTTTATAAAATATTCATTGAAATAAAAAATGTTTATATTTAGGAGTCCTACAACTTAGCAATGAAAAGTTACTTCTTACATGAAATAGTAGTGGTAGTGGTAGTAGTAATAGATATGTAGAAAATTAAAAATGTTCGGTAATGTTAAGTACCCTATAATATTTTTCATTGAAAAATAAGATGCGTCATTTTGTTTTTAATGTTAAAAAGTGTCTAGATACAGATTTTAATCTAAATCGGTATAGTCTCTTTTGAAAAAAAATCTGTTTTCTCTTTTGGCCCTTTAGTGAACTACCCTTGATTTTAGGGTTGAATATTTAATTCCGAAAATACTTTTGGAGAACCTTATTAAAACCCCAGACACGAAGTTCAAGCTTGATAGGTAAAATTGTTTTAAATAGATAGACGGCATTAAATAAACAGACGGCATCGCAAAAAAAAAAAAACTATTTTTTTTCGGGTTTCGTCGAGATTCATCAAAATCTTGAGCTCGAATTTTTGATAATACAATACTGAATAAAGGGAAAAATTAATGTTCGAAACGGTAAATTCGACATTCCCCATCTCTCTCTCTCTCTCTCCATGACGGGAGTCGAGTAGGTACGTACGTACCCTGCCACTGAGCCAACCCTAGAGTTAAACGAGACATATGTTTTCCACGTTACATAGCTATTACGTCATCAGAGTGTTAGATCGACACTCTGTTTGAATATATTTTGTAAATGTACACATCGTTTCTCGAATGTGTGTCACGTGGCTGTAGAGAATGTGCGTTTTGATTAGAACTGGAAGTAACGAGACACATGTCTAAATAATTAACTTGGTGTGTTTTTAACTGACACCTCGGAGAGAGAAGTATTGTTGTCGTTAAAAAATATTGAACTCGAGATTTTGATAAATGTCGACGTTTCATGATCACCTGAAACAAACAAAAAAGCGATTCTATCTGTCTGTACCTCGGACTAGAGCCGAAACTATTTTACTGATCGTGCTAAAACTTGGTATCTGGTGTTTTTAAGGTCCCCCCGAGGGGTTTTTTGGAATTAGATAGCTAATCCTAAATTTAAGGTAGTTTACTGAAGTGAATATAGAGGGGGGAAAAATAGATTTTTTTTCGAAATTCTAACGATTTTGATTACATTTTATATCTAGACATTATTTATCATTTTAAACAAGATGACAGCTCTAATTTTTTTCATGAAAATGATTTTGAGGGTAGCTACTTGGGGAAAACTTTCCAATTTTGATAATTTTCCCGCAAATATTTTGAGATACAAAATAACTTATCATTGTAAAGTTGTAGTAAGTACCCTATTATAGATAAAAGTCTTTTATTTGAAATATATTTTTATAAAACCAATAATTGATCACCTATACGCGAATATATAAACTTTTTAATTCAGGTTTTTGAAAATTAATATGATTCTTATGCTCTTTGGTGGACAAATATGTTTTTCTTTTCTCAATTTTTCTATAAGTGTTCCTAATGCCATAGAGTAAGTAAGTGACAATGTAAATTATTTCATTTATGATCTTTGGTGTAATGTTTCTACAACAATGTATAGACCTTATATTTCGTTTCACAAATCTTACGAGTTTTTAGTAAATATATATTCTAAGATAAAAGTGTGTGAAAGTCTGTGCGGTGCACAGCACCATTTTTTTATATTATTTATTCTCCCTATGTCTCACCACCCGTTCAGGCTATACATACACCTTGGTTTTCTTACTATGGATATTTAGGACATATAGAAAATACAAACATATTTTTTCCTATCAATATTGATAACATCCGCTTCGGTGGACGAGTCTGCACCGCACCGCACTGGCACGGACGAATCGTCGAGAGAGCATTGCTCCGCACTGGCACGGACGAATCGTCGAGAGAGCATTGCTCCGCACTTTGGCGGTGCGGTGCGGACCGTGTAGCCACAGCTTAACCCGTCACTCTTATAGTAGGCTAAACTGCGGATGGCGGGGAGATCGAGGTTTGAATCTCGGTCAAGTGTACGGAGGGTGGTTTGCCCCAAAACAGTTTTCTACTGTCTCTCCACGCAAATGCAGGTACACTTCCTTTTAATTTAACTTTCTTAATCCCGAACACATTAGCGTAATTAGTACATAAGCGTATAACCTGAACGGGTAGTAAGATGCGGTGTTTAAAAAAGATAACATTTTACTATGATATAAGTGTCATTTTCTCCTTCAAAAACATTGGGTTGAGTAACCAGTGCATTAAATTTCCCCCAACAAAGTTCAAACCATCCTTTTCTAAACATCAATGACAGGACTTAATAGAGTCAATTTAATGATTAATGGAATTTCATCCTCTATACTACTTTCTAAATTATCCGGATTAATGGGAATTGCTACCGGAAAACATAGGGGACTTTTTTATTTAAAACAAAATAATAATAGTGGCAACCCTGGGGATGCACCGCGGTGCGGGCGCGTCCTCAGGTTGAGAGGAAAAGAGGATGCGACCTTCAGATAAGAATGGTAGCTGCGAATATGTGTAGTTCTCCAGCTTGAGGGTTTAGGGGTGAATGTTATTGAGCTCTCACCGAAAGCGAACAAACATCAAGGAATTCTCACAAGCTCGCTATGGCTTTGCTGGGGACCTTCACTAATATTGTCATTGCCTTATAAAATGTTATCATATCTGTAACCGTTTGCTTTTATTTTTTTATCACCCCGTCTTAATATCTGTTCTGATTATACGCATATATGATAAATACTTTAATAGGGTAGGGATGTGGAAGGAAGCGTTTTAGAGGTAATCTATCCACATTTGCGTTGAAGGAGAGTAGGAAATCATTTAGGAAAAACCACTCTCATTAGAACTGACCGGAAATCTAACCCCGATCTACCCGTCGTCAGCAGGCCAGTCCATCACGAGAGTGACGCCTTAGACCGTTCGGCCACTGAAACGGGCTAGAAGTTTTATCGATTTATCAGCAAACTCTAATAAGCACCTTTTTTTTTTGTCACTACGTTTTGCTACCCTTTCGGGCTATATGAATAGAGACTATGTAGGGTCTACTAATTACATTAATGTGCTGGGGGCGAAGAAGGTTGAATTTAGAATAAGTGTACCCGCATTTGCGTGGAGGTAGTGGAAAACTACCCTCGGTGTACCCTACTGGGATACGATCTCCTCATTAGCACACCCAGTATATTATCAGAAGTGACTACCTTAGACCAGTGTTCATCAAAGTTTATGGAAGACCGATCAAGGCTATGTTGGTCACTTAAATATAATTTGAAAGTACTTGATATATTTGCGAGTTTGGAAGGCTCAGAGATCGACTTTTAATGACGTTGTAGTTGTCTTTACGCGATCGACTGAAAATTGCCGCGAGATCGACCGGTTACCTGACCCCTGGTTTAGATGATTCGGCCACAGAAGTGAGTCACATAAACACGTTAATGTTGTTTCTATTAGTTAAGCTCCCCAACCATGTTTGTTTTAGAACAAGTCTTATATTCAAGAGAGAACAATGGCTTAGAAAAAAACTTAAATATAATTCTCACCTCGTTCAAACACCTTTAAAGCAGATATATAAATGCATTTAAATATCCGCCGTGCTTATAACCTAAACCGGTAAGACGCAGTGCAATACACACACACACACACACACACGTGAGAACCTTGTTAATCCGAACTAATTGAGACCGAAGCTTGTTCGGATTAACTACCAGGGTTCGGTCTAGACTTTAGAGGGATTTTATTATATGTGTGTGTGTGTGTGTGTTTGTGTACACGGGAAAATATAACATTTGAGAAATAGTGGGTATTATGGGAAATATTTAATACACATTTTTAATTTAGGGTGAGCTGCTTTTGGAATAGCGAGCGTCAAAGACTAAAAAAAGAAAGAAAGGGGTTAAACGAAACGCGTATAAAATATTTTGGTGACGTCCTGTCCACTGATTAGTTACGCCTTCTTGATCTTGGTAGTTACTACAAGTTACGTTAGTCCTAAAGGGAGCATTGTCCTGTAAGAGGTCACCTCAACATATGAATGGCACGGTGTGATATTTTGGAAGGGAAAACAAAAAGGTTTGTCCTGCCCTGGCAAGAGATCTCTCTCTCTGGGCGAACAGGTGTGCGTGAGTGCGTGTGCGAGTGGCCACTGTCCAAACTCTATTATATCACTTCTAGGAGGGGCAGGGGGGAGGGGGGTTAGATCGTCCTTAACTTAGCACTCTCTCTGACGAGACCATTCATTAGTTCATTGATTGACCTTGGTATTCAGGCCGTAACGGTAGGGCAAGGGGCGGATGGGGGGGAGAGTTAATTACCCTTCCCCCTTCCAAAAAAATATTGTATTTTAAAACAAATCTTTGCTTCCCCAAAATGCCACAAGGCTAACTTTTTTCCAACCGGTGTGCCGCGGAAAGATCGAAAAGAAGTGAAAAAAACATTCTTTTTAAATCCACTATCAACTTATTTTTTTTAAATAACACAATTAATTATTATTAAAATTTTATCTATTAAACTTTTGATCACAATTTTAATACTCATTATTTTAATGATGAAATCTCTCGTTAAAAAAACTGATGGTGTGCCTTGACAATTTTTGGCTCCTTGTTCGGTTTCCCTTGAGTTGAAAAGGGTTAATAATCTCTGCATTAGGCTAATAGAGTTTTTAGATTCCTCTAAAATTCATAACATCTACATTAACAATCATGTTTAAAAAAAATTATTACTTTAAATTACTTACAGAGGGAGCAGTTGTTAAATAAAAATCCTTAACATCTCCTGTTAAGGAAATTCACAACAGGGTTGCCATAAGGTGGAAATTGTAGGGGACGAGAAAAGGCCAGCATTTACGTAGTTTTTATAGCAAAACGTTTTATTGATCAAAATAAATCTAATAATTCTCTAGTAGAAACGTTGAGTTTAATTTTCTTCCCATGGTGATATCAACAGTTGTTGAATATCTGTCAAGGATGTCCTGGAAATTAATGACAACTTTTCCTCTTCATTTAAAAAGTTTCTCATCTAATGCTGCTATGCTCATGACAGATATTCAACAACTGTTGATTTTTTTTTATAAAAACTGAGAAAAAAAATTGACTTTTCTCGCGTCCCCTACATCCTCGCCTAAAGGTGGAAATGGGACATATGGAATATATTAGGAACTAAAATAAAATAAATTTTATGTTCAGCGATAGATCGATAAAATTTAAGAAACCATGTAAAATGGGATTTAAAAAAACTTTTAAGTCTTAAAAAGAGGGGCTGGGTGAGGATGAGGCAGGTGGGCTAAAAAAAGTGAGGACCCCCATGGCCATCAGATTCCTTGACGGCTCTGATTCAGCACGAGTCACATGGTCATCAGAATCCTTGACGGCTCTGATTCAGCACGAGCCCCATGGCCATCAGATTCCTTGATGGCTCTGATTCAGCACGAGCCCCATGGCCATCAGATTCTTTGACGTCTCTGATTCAGCACGAGCCACGAGGCCATCAGATTCCTTGATTCGGCACGAGCCCCATGGCCATCAGATTCCTTGACGTCTTTAATTCAGCACGAGCCCCATGGCCATCAGATTCTTTGACGGCTCTGATTCAGCACGAGCCACGAGGCCATCAGATTCCTTGACGGCTCTGATTCAGCACGAGCCCCATGGCCATCAGATTCCTTGACGGCTCTGATTCAGCACGAGCCCCATGGCCATCAGATTCCTTGACGGCTCTGATTCAGTACGAGTCCATGGCCATCAGATTCCTTGACGGCTCTAATTCAGCACGAGCCACTGCCGATTTTCTTCACCGGTTTCTGATTTAGACGAAATTTTACGAGTACATTCAAATCTTTCATAAATCGCGAAGAAATATTCGTAGCCCGAGTGGTCAGGGAGGTTGACTATAGTTTTAATCCGATTTTCATAGGAAGGGCTTTTTTTTATTTAACAGCTAGAAAGTATACCAGATCTACTTTCACATATCCATACGTTAAGCAATTTAATCTGCAGCTGTCACTTTTTATAAACTATTACCAATAGGCCTACCTTTTTTAATAACACTTATATAATAGGCCTAATAAAATGTTATTAATTTTGGCCGAAAAAAATTGTATTTTGTAAAAGGACATCCTTTTTAAAATGGGACTGTACGTTGCATAGTCTGAGGGGGTTCTGGAATTGTGGCCATTAAAAATTGGCTCCCATTCCGGATTTTCGTTCAAATAAAGTTTCAAATTATAAATCTGGACTAGAGATGAGTCCTGATTTCTAAATAAGCGTTTTAGGAATGAAATAATTCCAGAAACCTACGTCTGATCAAAATTAGTATAAAAGTTGTCCAAGTCTATGCGTTGAGATGGCATCGCTGTGTCGTGGGATATTGATTTGCATTGATGGCCTCACGGAATAAACGTCAAGCTTTTTTGGGGGGTTGGCTAGATAGCTGAGATATTTCCAATCAGATGTTGCGCTTAGGTTAAATAGCCTATATAACCTTTTAACAGGACACGAGATTATCGTTTACTGAAAATAACACAAAACTATCTTCTATGACCCTATACATATATAGACTTGTAAACATAGTTTAAAAGATGTCTTTTTCCCTCTGAAAAGTACAAAAATCCACATAATATTTCTGTTGATCATTGAGAGCTAAATGCCCGGGAAACGAAAGGTAACTGATATTGGAGCGTAGAATGGATCTTTGTGAATAGAATGTCATTTAATAGGGAGGGTCACAAAATAAATGGTATTGTCACTTGTATTTTCCTTCTCCCCTGTTTGTTCTCCTACTGCCGGACAGTTCCACCCAAGAAAAAAGCAAAACCATACCTCTAAATGTTTGATCTAATGTCATTACTCACCCACCTTTACTAATAATTCTTAAGTTATTAAAAATGTTCCGAGAATTTATAAATAAACGTAACTGAGAATACTTTTAAAATTCAGGGGATAATTTTTAAGATTATTATGAAAGTTATTCTATAGTTTCCAAAACCTTTTGGCTATTTCTGAAGACTTTCTTTGTATCCCCATGAACTTCGGAACGTTTATAACCCTCAACTACTTAAAAGCTACTTCCTGGTCTTCCCAAAGTCCTCGTAACCTTCAAAAAAATTCAACAAATTTTACACATAAGCTTTGTTCCTTGACAGAACGTATTTTCTCGTTTCTAAAACTTCGTGTTTCTAATTTGAATTAGGTTAGATTTTCAGCTGTTCACCGTTTCGCTAATAAATCTACTCCATAATGTATAGGGGTCCATCCCTGCTTTTTTTTCGCGAGTTTTTCAAGGTTACATCTCAAAAGTATTCAAAAAATATGTAGAGGTATTTAACGTGCACCTTTTTTTAACAGATTGATTATTTCAGCACAAGACTTATAAATTTACTTAAATCTTGAAACAAAACACTCAGCTACTCGTCGGTTAATTCATCACTGTGAAAGGGTAAACCCACATTTCACCAATGATACATTTTTCGGCCATGCTGGGAATTGAACCCGGGACCCCTTAGCTCACTAGACAGACACGCTACCGACTGAGCTTAGGTGTCAGATTTAACTCTCGCTAATCACCAGAAATATGTGGATTTTTGTACTTTTCAGAGTGTAAAATGTCATATTTTAAATTATTTTGCAAGTCTAAAGATAGGCCTAATATGTTTATATTGTCATAGAAGTTAGTTTGTGTGTTAATTCCAGTAAACAACAAACTCGTGGGCTGTTAAAGGTTTTGTCAATATCTAACCTAAGCGCAAGAACGAATCTGAGCAAAACAGAAGGTGGAGTGTGGGGGGTAGAAGTCGGTTTGGGTTGAGTTGCAGCAAAGTAGATAACGAATCAACTCACCTTCTACTCAAAATCCACCTTCAGTTTCGCTCAGCCTCGTTCTTGCATACGGGCCTATAGTTCATTCAAGTAATAAAGGAATGACTGAAAGGTCTTTTTTCCTACCAAAATCCTAATTTATAGTAGAATTCTGACAGGGAAAAAGGGCCTTCCATTCAGACCAACCTTCACACGATAACAGCGTACACCCAAGACATCCCACCTTGAACGTTTGATTTAAACAATTGTATCACGTGGTTTTATTTAAAATGACCCATGTTGTCGTCAGAATGATGTACATTGTGTATTTGTTCGTTACAGGATCATCCACGAGAGCGGTTTCACGTCGGAAGATTTCAAACAATACCGGCCGGTGGTGTACAGCAACACAATCCAGTCTCTGGTTGCCATCTTGAGGGCGATGCCCAACCTCGGCATCGGTTTCGGCAACAATGAGCGAGAGGTAAGTAACGGCGCTATCTTTTTAGGTATTAGGAAGGTTATATTTGTAGGAAGTGTATCCACATTTGCGCGGAGGGAAAGTGGAAAACAATTTTTTTTAAACCACCCTCAATAATACACCCCACCGAGATTCGAACGTCGGTCTTCCCATCATTGGTAGAAACATAGCTTAATTTTCTTCACATATCAACAATTGTTGAATATATGCACAGCGGCATTAGATGGCAAATTTTTTAAATGAAGATGAAAAGTTGTCATTAAATTCCAGGACACTCTTGACAGATATTCAACAGCTATTGATATCACTGTGTGAAGAAAATTAAAACTCTTATGTTTGAAGTGAAGAAATATTTTATTTATTTAACCAAAAATATGTTTTTATATAAAAACAACAAAAACAATGGCCTATTCTAACGTTTCCTACATCCCCACCTTAAATCACGTGACCGTGCCAACCAATGCGAAATTTTAGAGATATTATTATTATCATCATCACCGCGTCTTACTACTCGTTCGGGTTATACGCACTTACGCTAATGTGTAATGGTAGGATGATTGTGAGATGAAATGGAGGACCTACAGTTTAACGTGGAATCCGAACCACGGTAGAGGCCTGGCATTCCACATATTCACAAGTTGTGATTAATACACGTCTTGTCAGAGGTGAAGGAAGGGTTTGGCAATCAGATAAATCTTTGCCGAGACCGAGGATTGAAACCCGGACCCCCAGCACAGAAGTATGACACCTTACCCCTAGACCACCAGGTCACCCAATTTTAGAGACTTAGTCCAATAAAATACTTCGAGCGAAAATTTTGTTCAGAAAGCTCGAGCAGATAATATCTCAGCTACTCAACAGAAGAAACGAAAACGCAACTTTTTTTTAGAAAATAAAACTGAACACGCTTCAGTGGCCGAATGGTTTAAGGCGCCAGTCGTCTTGTTAAACTAGCCTGCTGATGACGGGGATATTGGGGTTTGAATCCCGGTCGGTTCTACCGTTGATAGATTTTCCTAAATGGTTTCCCACTCTCCTTCCACGCAGATGCGGGTAAATGTAAAATGCTTCCATCCCTATCCCATTAGAGTAAATATATATATGTATAACCTGAACCGGTAGTAATACGCAGTGATTAAAAAAAAATATAATTTTATCGAACACAATCTGTCAAAATCGAGTCAACGTCATATTCTGTTTCGTCCATTTTTAGACATAATTTTATTTGTTTGTTTAGGGTAGCTAACTTGCACGTTCTGAATCGACCGATTATATCAGCACACGAGAATTTCTATAAGTGAGAGAGAAAGAGCTGACCAATTTTGCTGGGACCGGTAATAAAGTATCTAATGTGAATAGACCCCCCCCTCCACCCCCAACGAAGTGTCTGATGTGAATAGACCACAATTCAGTCTCTCCTATGTGAATAGACCACAATACAGTCTCTCCTATGTGAATAGACCACAATCCAGTCTCTCCTATGTGAATAGACCACAATCCAGTCACTCCTATGTGAATAGACCACTATTCCAGTCTCTCTGATGTGAATAGACCACTATTCCAGTCTCTCTGATGTGAATAGACCACCAGTAAAGTCTCTCCTATGGGAATAGACCTCAAATACAGTTTCTCCTGTGTGAATATGACCTCAAATACAGTCTCTCCTGTGTGAATAGACCTCAAATACAGTATCTCCTGTGTGAATAGACCACCAATAAAGTCTCTCCTGTGTGAATAGACCACCAATAAAGTCTCTCCTGTGCGAATAGACCACCAATAAAGTCTCTCCTGTGCGAATAGATCACAAATGCCGTTTCTGATGTGAATAGACCACAAATGCAGTCTCTCTGATGTGAATAGACCACAATCCAGTCTCTCTGATGTAAATAGACCACTATTCCAGTCTCTCTGATGTGAATAGACCACCAGTAAAGTCTCTCTTATGGGAATAGACCTCAAATACAGTCTCTCCTGTGTGAATAGACCTCAAATACAGTATCTCCTGTGTGAATAGACCACCAATAAAGTCTCCTGTGTGAATAGACCTCAAATACAGTCTCTCCTGTGTGAATAGACCACCAATAAAGTCTCTCCTGTGTGAATAGACCCCCAATAAAGTCTCTCCTGTGCGAATAGACCACAAATGCAGTCTCTCTTATGTGAATAGACCACAAATCAGTCTCTCTGATGTGAATAGACCTGCGCGCACGGTAGTGAATGGAGGTCGCTGAGTCGGATCAATAGGACGGGACCGGCAGGGCTGGTCGCACGGGTATTTGGAGCAATCCCTGACCCGGGAAGCTATCATTCGATTCCCAAATGGGTGCTAAAGCATGTTACTAAAATTAGTCCTATACACTTTTCTCCTTTCACCGTTGATAACGTGGACTAAAACGTCAAGCTCATCTGGTTTAGTTTGACGGTGACAGGCTCACGGAGTGTTTTCCCCTAAACGGTTTCCCCCCTTTTTTTTATATCGTGCATATGTGCATACGCAGGGCTGCCATGGCCCTGGAAAGTCTTAAAAAAATAAGGAATTTTTTGTGTCAGGAAAAAGAGGGGAAAATATAGGTAATTTAAAAAACTCTAGTAAAAACCTGCAATATTTGTGAATTTAGGACATTTAACTGCAAGTTTTAAGGTGGCGATGTAGAGAACGCGAGCTAAGGGCAGTGTTTTTGCAGATTTTATAACACTTTTTTTGATCAAAATAAATAAAATTTTGCTTCATTAGAAACATAGTCTGACTGTCGTCAAATAGTGATACCAACATTTGTTGAATATCTGTAATGAGCATAGTGGCATTAGATGAGAAACTTTTTAAATAAAGAGAAAAGGCTGTCATTAAATTCTAGATAACCTTTGACAGATATTCAACGACTTTTGATGTCAGCAAGTGAAGAAAATTACATTCTGTTGATATCACCAGGTGAAAAAAATTAAATTCTGCTTTTACTGGAGCCATGTTAAAATTGTTGTCATAAAAAAAGGTTTTGCAATAAAAACTGTAGGAACATGCCCTTATTCGTGTTCCTAATACACCCCCCACTTTAAATAATAGGCCTTTGTGTAGAAGAAAAGATTAACTGAGCAACTAGACCCAATATAATTGCTGAGGAAACTGCAGGTCTTAGTCCTGTGTTGTCAAATCTCCTTGATCTCAGTTATGTCTGAAGGTGGTGTTCTAGGATGAGAAGGAGCTACTGGCAACATCGCCTAACCAGCGTTGCGAAACTTGTCTTGTATTTGAGGGGAGATTGACCACAAGAAAACGAGATAACGACAACGCTGTTTCCCAATAGTAGCCATACAATTCCCTCATCGATGATATCCAGTGTAAGCGTGCTGATTCGAACTTTTATATTTCCGGCATGGTCAAAAGATTTATCATGAGTTTTCCCTCTCACAGTTGATGAATCAACGGCAAGCGACTAGAGGTTGTGTCTCTTCTAGATTTACGTTAGGTAGTTTATAAGTCGTGTGCTGATATAATCAGTTGGTTCAGAACGTGCACGATAAATATCTTTTAAAAAAATGCTTAAACCTGTCTCTCCCCACCCCCACCCAATTTCCTTTCCATCCCACCATTAGAGTGAGGGATATAGAAGGGTTAGGGGGTGAGTATAACGTAGCACCACCACCCATCCCCTCAACTGTAATTGTCATGACAAGCCACATTTGTTTTTGTGATTTTTTTTTGCACTGCATCTTAGTTATCCATCCGTGTTGTCCGCATTTTAATCACTCTAATAGGGTAGGGGTGAGTAAGTTAAAATGTATAGGGAAATGTACCCAAATTAGCGTGGGAAACTGGTTTGGTGACAAAAAAAAAATCTGTTGTACACTTGATCAGGCTTCGAACCTCCAGACTGTCACCGGCAAACCAAACCATACGAGCTTGACGTTTAGTCCGTGGACACCCACCGGTGGGAGGGGGTGAGTACACGGCACTAATGTTTAGTAACACGGTTTGGTGCCCATTTGGGAATCTAATACCTGCCTTCTGGGTAAGGGATATGGACACCCTACTGGTACAGTCTCATCGGAATTAAAGTGTCTTCACTCCTCTCTACAAGGTCAGGTTTCAAATCCTGTTCAGGGGACTTATGTTTTTTTTACTCTTGGTTTTCTCACCCTCCCTCAAGTTGACTTATTGTGAATTTAATTTAAAATTCACTCTCATCCTGTATTTTTAGATGAGTTAGTTTAGTTAAGTCAGAGATAGCCCGAATAGGGCAATACTAAATAACTATGGTACGCTTAGTAGTAGAAAAAATAGAACTTAAACAACTTTTTTATGAATAAATAAATAAACTTGGCTATTTATCATTGGTTCCCAAGTTGTGGGTCGCGAAAATATTTTAAAAATTTGAACATTTTGTAATTATTATTTATTCATTAATAAATAAATGTTGACCTCGGTGATCTTGGAGTAAAGTGCTCGCCTCAGGACCCGATGTTCATAGGTTCAAACCCAGCTGAGGTTGACGGCTTTTTCTTGAGCGATCAAAATCCGTAGCGCAACTTCCTTCTGAGTAGAAATTAAAGCCGTCGGTATGATGAGTGAAAGAACTAACGAGGCTGAGGTGTTAAAAGCTATGAAGCTGTTAAAGAATGTCAAAGCTACGGACGTAGATGGGTTCATAAGTGAAATGCTTAAGTGTGTGAGCATGGAACTACTCGCCAGATTGTGTGAGTCGGTCACTGTGTGTGCTGGTATTTCGAGTGTTCTTAATAACTGGAAGAATGCTTCCACTGTTCCTTTGTTTAAGATGGGGTGGTAGTGAGCGTGAGTTTAGGGCAGTATTTTCGAAGTTTTATATCATAAACATTTATTTGGCCAAAATAAATCAAATATTTCTTCTATAGAATCATAGAGTTTAGTTTTCCGCACATGCTCATCTCAACAGTTCTTTAATATCTGTCAAGGGTGTCCTGGAATTTAGTGACAACTTTTTCTCTGCATTTAAAAAGTTTGTCACCAAATGCCGCTATGCTCATGAGAGATATTCAAGAACTCTTGAGATTAGCATGTGCAGAAAGCTAAACTCTATGTTTCTATAGAAGAAATATTTGATTTATTTTGGCCAAAAAATGTTTATGCTATAAAAACTGCCAAAATTAATGCACTAAACTGGTGCTCACTACCACCCCACCTTAAGAGACAAATGTTAGAAATATTATAGGCCATTTAGTTTCTTGAGTATTGCAGGCAAAGATTTTGAGAGAGTTTTAAATGAGAAAGGGCGCGTAAAAAAACTGCAGACAAGATTTGGGGTGTGCAATATGGTTTTATACTAGGTGGAGGTTGCATGGACCAAATATTTGCATTGCAACAAGTGATTGAGAAATGTATGGCAGTAAGGAAGAAAGTTTACTGTGCATTCGTTGATCTGGAGAAAGCGTACGATCGGATAAATAGGAGTATGTTATGAAATGTTTTAGAGTGTATGGTGTGGATGCATGGTTAGTAAATGCAATTATGGCCGTGTATGATGGAAGTAAAGCGTGCATTCGGGTTGATGGAGTTTTAACTAATGGTTTGACATTGAACAGGGTGTTAGACAAGGTCGTTCTATGTCTCCATGGTTGTTTAATGTGTTCATGGATAAATATATGAGGACGCGGTTGGTGTATACAAATGGACAATGTGAATATTAGAGTGCTGCGATATGGAGATGATGCCGTATTAATGGCTGAGGGTGAAAGTGACTTGCAGAATGCATTAAATCGTTTGAATGTGGCAACATGCAAAATGGATCTTCGTATAAATGTTTCCAAAACTAAGGTGATAGTTTTTGATAAGGACAGATCATAAAATAATTGTCAGCTTAGTATAAATGGAAAACTGTCGGAACAAGCGAGTGATTTTGTGTATCTGGGCAGAATGTGCTGTAAAAATGAAAGAATAGATGGTGAATTCGACATACGGGTGAATACATCTGGGAGAGTAGTTGGATATATGTGGCCTAGGGCAAAGAATTAAGTAGTATCGAAAGAGGAAAATTGGCAGTATATAAAAGTGTGTTGACGCCAACGTTGTTCTACGGATGTGAAGCGTGGGTTTGTCAGGAGAAACACAAGAACAAGGTGAATGCAGTTGGAATGAGATATCTAAGAGACACATGTGGAAAAACTCGTATGGACAGAGTCAGTAATGAATGGTTGCTGAAGGAATGCGGTTTGAAAGGAAATCCAAGAGGCCAATTTGGAAGAAGAGTCTTACGTTGGTTTGGGGATGTTGAGAGGATGAATGTGTTTCGAGTGACGAGCAAATATATGGAGGTAGAGCGTGTGGATCAAAAGGAAGTGCTAGGCCATATAAGACGTAGCTAAATGCTGTAGACGAATGTGTGAAAAAGAGAAACATTAAGAGCTATAAGAATAAAAGAGCATGCAGACTCGGTGTATGGATGTCGTTGAAGCGAAGGGAGTATGTACGGAGCTGTTTTTTGAGCTATATGCGCAGTTCCTTATCTATCTTGTAACGTAAGGGAACGACGTTATTAATTATGTACCAACTATTTCGACATTGCAATCGAAGGTTTTTTAACCCCCAACTAACCGGCGCTTACAAGCTAAAGCATGACAACACAAGCATTTTCCAACCGTCTGGAAATTCGGAGAATCTGACTTCTCTTAAAAATAAATTCTTGAGCTGTAGATTTTTTACAAACATAATTAAAACGTCTGAACTTTCGCTAGGTTTTACTACAGAACAATTTTCATTAGAAGAGCCTATAATACCTATAAAATACAATTTAATAAATAATAAAATGGTCACAAAAGAAGTATGTTTGTATTTTATTGAAGGCCCTTCATATAAATGTTGTACTGTAGAAAACCTGTTAATTGAACATGCAACAAAGTTGACATGATTTTTCGTCTTGGTACGAATTGTAATAATAATCGCCAATTTTATTTTATTTTCATCTATAAATCAACTAAATAATATCAACCTTTTAAAATCCGATTTTAATTTTTTTTTGTAGTAGAATTGTTATGACAAACAAACGAGTGAAAACTTTGTGTCGCCGGTTTGCTACCAACCTGTGAAAAATTATTATTTAATCTGAGAAGCCTCATAAAGTCTTTGTGCGTGCTTTGTTAATGGTATTTTTTTTACGGTTTCATAGATTTTCTTGGTGGGAAGTTTTTAAACAATTAATAAACCCAACTACGTTAAACAAATTCAAGAACCATATTTAAATAGTGTTAGAGATGTGATAGTTTACGTTTTTATCGATTCACTATTTACTAGTTCGATTTTTTTTTTCATGCATCCTATTAAGAGTTTCCACTCGCATGGAAAACTGGTAGAACCGGGGAAACACAGGGAATTTTTTGTGCTTGGGGAAAACAGGTGAAATACAGAGAATTTGGTAAAATCTAGTAAAAATACTGGAATATTTGTAAATTTGGGGCCTTTAACTAAAAGCTTAAAATAGCAGGTCATTTGATTGGACGAAAAAGTGAACTGAAGAATTTTTTTTTAGCATCGCGTCTTACTATCTTTTTAGGCTATACGGATATACTATATATTAATTAGGGATGAGGAAGGTTGAATTTAGATTAAGTGTACCCGTATTTACGTGGAGAGAGTGGGAACACCATTTAGGAAAAAAACCCTACCGGAAATCGAACCCCGATATTCCTGTAATCACCAGGCTAGTCTATTACGAGCGTGATGCCTTAGACCATGTGGCCACTGAAGCAGGTAACTCTGATGATTAAGGAATAAGCACGTTGATTCAAACATGTCTTATTACCTCCTAAACAATTAGTGTGAAGCGACAGAGAATAATATTCCCATCAATCTTAAATCATCCTGTTCTAAACATAAGTTGCATGACTTTATGCATAATCATTTTGATTTTTTTTTAAATTTATTTGAACCAATTGATATCAGTACACGACTTAAAACTAACTTACATCTAGAACAGACACATCACCCAGCCCCCGTCCGTTAATTCATCATTGTGGAAGGTCAAACTCACCAGGGATCGAACCCAGGGCCTTTAGCTAAGTAGCCAGACACGCTACCTACTAAGTTAAGGTGTTGGACGTCATTTTGATGAAAAATGAAATTTTATAACTTCTTTCTTCAATCTAAGCTGCCTGATAAAATGGGAATTTCTTCTGGAAAACACACCGAATTTGGTAGTAAGAAAATGGTGGCAATCCTGTGTGTATTATTGTTTTGAAATATTACACTAATAGACGTGGATATTAGACAAAGTTTGCAAAGGAACTGCACCTCCTGTAACGAAGAAGAACCAACCACCTCACTGACTCTGAATAGAGGATTGGTCTGACGAATAAAATCCACTCTTAAAAAAGCTTTCCTGGTCGAATGTTGAGGATGGAGAGAAGAGGGGGGTCTCCACCCCTTACTTCCCAGACCCCTCCCCCCGTGGGTCGATACTTGCCAGCCGTCGCGGCGCTTGGGTCGGGGTGGTCAGGGAATCCCTCTTCGGGT
Organism: Timema bartmani; assembly: GCA_902151455.1. NCBI lineage: Eukaryota > Metazoa > Arthropoda > Insecta > Phasmatodea > Timematidae > Timema > Timema bartmani. Next base: position 132,014 of record CABFWB010000156.1, on the reverse strand, counting down.
GACGTCATCATAGGCCGACGCCCCCACGTGACCCTCCCTTCTTGACGGCCTACTACTTGGCCGAGGTCGACAACCCTGCACAAGGTCGAGAACTCTCTTTTCTTATTGATCCTAAAAAACAAACAAAAAACAATGGGCCATTATTGGTAATTTCGGTATTTAACACTTTTGAGCTACCAGCTCCAGGTCCCTACTGAATATAGTGCGGATTATGGAAAACCGGATGAATTTAAACAAGACACGAACTGTGGACTCTTCAAGATGAGGTGAAGGTGTTTTGGTTCAGGGCTGCCACTCATAAACAAACAGGAACACACAGAAACGAATAACCGGGAATTTCGCCAATAAAAATTCTGGAATATTTGTGAACATTTGGAACATATTCAACCATTGAATTTTTTTTTCTTTAGAAGAAAAGCACATGGCTTGACGTATTAATAAGTAAAAATAAATCTTAACTTTTCTAGGTTTCAGATAATGTTCTCCCTCTAAAAATAGAACCGGACACATATGTCGTATGGGACAGAAACGCTAACGCTGAGCTAACTCCGTCCGTAATCCAGCTACTTTCAGGCCTGGTAATATAATAATCACGGTTAGACTGAAAGTAATTGCGAGCTTCAATTTAAATATTAGTTTAATGGGTTGTATAGCCCAGGACACCAAAATTGTGGGTGCGAAAAAAAATTAGAACAAGAAGTTCGTCGGCACAGCGCGAGAGGGTCAAACTGTTCTTGAGTGAAGTGACTGTGACTACTATCTTGTTGTCTGACTGCCTCTTTTTCTTTACCGAGGATATTTCTTGATGTGGTTTTTTAGCACCGCGTCTTAATACCTGTTAGTACGCTTATGTACTAATAACGCTAATGGGATCAAGGAGGTTATATTTATAGGAAGAGTACCAGCATTTACGCGGAGGGAGAGTGGAAAACAATTTTGTAGAAATAACCCTCATTACACCTGAATGAGATTCAAATCTCGATCTCCCCGCCATCGGCAGCTTAGTATACTGAGAGAGTAGCGCGTTTGACCACGGGGCCACCGAATCGAGTGATATTTCTTGTTAAAAATGAACTAAATGTCGATAATCGTGGTCTGAAAGCAGGCTTTGGAATTTTACAACAGGATAGGGATAGGACAATAGTGACATTTCACTATCTATAATTATAGGTTGAGTAATGAGTGCAGAGAAGACTTGCCAGATTCTGAACCATTTCAAAATGAGTGTCTTACTTTTATTTTTTATTTTTTTGATAATTTTATACAAACCTCCAAGCATCATTATACAGCTCTGCCAAATGATTCACGATAAAGGCAAGACGTACAGTAAGATCTGGCTAATTCGACATTGGTTGATTCGAAAAATGGGATAGTTGAAACCAACAATGATACCCCGTGAAGTATCCAATTTGAATCAATGGTAAAAAAAATTAAATTAACACGAATTTTAGAAGGAAATATTAGGATAATTCGAAGCCTATCCATTTTTATCGAGTGTGCACTAATTTCAGACCTAACTTAACGATCTTTTTTTTTAGCACCGCGTCTTACTACCCGTTCGGGCTATACGCTTATGTGTTAATTACATTAGTAGTTTTAAGAGAGTATGAAAGCTATATGTATAGGAAATATACCCGCATTTGCATGGGGGAGAATGGAAAACTTTTTTTTTTTAAACATCAGTGCAACCGACTGAGATTTGAACATCAATCCCCCTGTCATCAGCAATCTACTTTCCTGCGAGAGTAGCGCGTTAGACCACGTGGTCACCGTAGCGGGTAATCTTTTTCTTTATAAAATCTCCACATATGCCAAGAATGTTAAATAAAGCCAGAGTTATTAACGCATAGTAAAAGGAAAAGCGAGGAATTTTACACCGGCGGGGAGCGGGTTGCTTAGAATAGGGGCTGTTGACTCTGCTTCCATCGCTTCTGTGTGGCCCAGTATTGAAGGGGTACACTTTCACTTTGCGCTCTTCAATTATTCAAGTCTACAATTTTCGTATCTTAATTTTTCCAATTTTTTATTTTTTGTTTTTACATTTTTCTTGTTTTTCCATGTATGTAGACTATATATTGTGTATGTGTGTATTATATAGCGTATATAAAATATGTATGTTTATGTGTAGTAAATTTGAGGGTATTGATTTATTGTGTACCAAGTACGTAGATACTCATAGAAATGGTTAGTTCGAATTTTAAATAGTTCTCATGTTTTTTATTTCCCTTGAACTTCGAATTTAAAAAGTTCTACTTTATTTTATCCCCATGTTGAAATCGCACTTAGGATCTTCTAATGCATATCAAACTTTTCATTGGAGAGATTTTCATTTATGCGACGTGTCATTAATTTACCTCGGTCCAAGATGTCTCGATTCGCCTCAACTGGTCGGCGGTGGTCCTTGCAATCGAATCAGAGATCACGAGACATATAAACAATGATGATATGATTGACTTTTTAAAAAATATAAAGTTTGTATTTGTATAAATATTACTTGATTTTAATTTAAATTTTTCAAGTTTTCACATGTTTGAGAGCATTCTCTCCCATAAATACCTTTATAATGCATTTAGTTACATAAAAAAAGTAACACTATATTTGTTATATACGTGAACAAGAATTAAACATAATATGATAATTTCTGCACTTTAATTGGGCTAATCGTATAGTGGATATTACACTCCACACTTCCTTATTCTTGCATACTCCCTTCGCTTCAACAACATTCATACACAGAGTCATACATGCTCTTTTATTCTTAACACCCTTAATGTTTCTTTTTTCCACATATTCGTCTACAACATTTAGCCATGATTAACAGGGCCTACCCCTTCCTTTTGATACACACACTCTACCTTCATATATTTGCTCGTCACTCGATCCACACTCATCCTCTCAACATCCCCAAACCAACCTAAGACTCTTCTTCCACATTGACCTGTTGGATTCCCTTTCAAACCACACTCCTTCAGCAACCATTCATTACTGACTCTGTCCATACGAGTTTTTCCACATAAATTTATTGTAGATATCTCATTCTTACCGCATTCACCTTGCTCTTGTGTTTCTCCTGACAAACCCACGCTTCACATCCATAAAACAATGTTGGCGTCAACACACTTTTATATACTGCCGTAAATTATAGATTATATATTATGCGGGTGATACATACAAACACATACACACTCATACTTGAAGACAAAACTATCGACCAAATTCCACGAGATAATTATGCTCCGTATCTCAAACAGTTGGTTCATAAACTGTCCTGTAACCAAATAGAACACAGCTATGATCACATGACTCAAAATTGGCCATACAGACGATTTCTGGAAACAACAGATGCCTTTCAGCCTGCAAGGTGTGGCCACACAGTAGCCTCGCGCTGGCTATTTATCCTGATATGCTCACAATTTGCGAATGTGTGGAATGCTCAGGCCTCCACCGTGGTTCGGATCCCACGTTAAACTGTAGGTCCTCCATTTCATCTCACAATCACCCTACCATAACACATCAGCATTCCTTTCCACCCTATCGTTTACAACAAGTTAGATTTACATTTGTAGCTCATAGTCAAACATATTAATATAGAATGTTTCAAACTATTGGGAAGTTCTTTTAATAAAAAATAGGTGAGTGGCAGTAGTATATTTTTTTGCCTTAGCGCGTTAGTGAGATTAAATCCGCCACTGTGTAAATGTCTTCATTTCTCGTTCGACCTGTTGCTCGTAAAGAGAGAAGACCTGGAACGGTTTCCCCTTTGATTACGTAACCGGGTCCGTATAGCTGAATCCCTGCAAGTGCCATTCATGCCTGTCCGCCCTACCGGGTAGAGTGAGATTAAGTTCACTTGACTGTAATTAATACCGGCTCACCTGATCGGAAAAGTGAGGTTAAGTACACTTGGCAGCAATTAATACTTAACCTTGTGGTCCCTACGACCGCCAAGGAAGGCATTTTTAAAAAGTTCCTGACGTTCAAACAACCGACTTGCTGATACAGTCCAATGTTCAAAAGAAGGGCCTTTTATTAAATACAAACTTTTTTTCAGTCAACATTGTTAGCACTGTACTATATTACTGGTATTATTTTATAGGTATTGATGAAATCTATCAAAAATGAAAGCCAAATTACTATTGTTGGTTCCACATTTCAGCTGATAGCCATATAAAGGAGGCGTATACAAACTACTTTTATCGGTTCCATATTTCAGCTGATAATCATCCAAATGAAGCATCTCCAAACTAATTCTATCGGTTCCATATTTCAGCTGATTAACCAGCCAAATGATACATCACCAAACTACTTTTATTGGTTCTATATTTCAGCTGATAATCATTCAAATGATGCATCTCCCAACTAATTCTATTGGTTCCATATTTCAGCTGATAATCATTCAAATGATGCATCTCCAAACTAATTATATTGGTTCCATATTTCAGCTGATAATCATTCAAATGACGCATCTACAAACTAATTCTATTGATTCCATATTTCAGCTGATAACCAGCCAAATGATACATCACCAAACTACTTTTATTGGTTCTATATTTCAGCTGATAATCATTCAAATGATGCATCTCCAAACTAATTCTATTGGTTCCATATTTCAGCTTATAATCATCCAAAGTATGCATATACAAACTACTTTTATCGGTTCCATAGTTCAGCTGATACTCATCCAAAGGATGCGTATACAAACTACTCTTATTTGTTCCATATTTCAGCCGATAGCCATCCAAAGGATGCGTATACAAACTACTCTTATTTGTTCCAAATTTCAGCCGATAGCCATCCAAAGGATGCGTATACAAACTACTCTTATTTGTTCCAAATTTCAGCTGATAGCCATCCAAATTATGCGTATACAAACTACTCTTATTTGTTTCATATTTCAACTGAATCAATCCTATTCGTTCCATCTTCTAAGGTGAAACATCGACCTCTCCCCCAATAGTCAACTCTTAGGGAACAGTGCCATGACGTGTACCGCGTTAATAAAACCGTGAAACTGTTGTCGGCACGCTCTTAAGGCTTGAGCAAACATTGTTTAGCCTTATCATGTTTTACAACTTGCTGCTATGACAAACACATCCACGAAACAGCCCAGCCTTGTGTGCTTGCAGTCTTGAGAGCATCTTTACGTCTGTTGTATTTCACGTGACAAAACAAGGCTTAGCGTGTTTGCTCGACATTCTTTTCTAACAACACATAACACAATATCTTCAGTTATATAAGGTTTTCTTTAGTTTTTAGCCGCCTTTGTGGTTTGGTGTTGTCAGAGTTCTTGGCTACAGATACGGAGGTTCCTGGTTCGAACCCCGGTGCTTCCAGATCCCTCTGTGATCGAGATCGATGGCCTGAGGTTTCGTTGTGCTGACCATATGACGCTTTCTAACCGCAGAAGTAGGCACTATATTCGCCAACAGACGGCGGCTGCTCGGGTGGTATGTCTTGCCGTCCAGGCAATCCCCATGTACCTATCCTAATGGGGTGTAGATGAAGAAGGTACGTCTTTTGTTGGAGTAAATACACCTGCATTTGCTTGAAGCTAGTGGGGGAAACCGTTTAGGAAAAGACCACCCTGAGTACACCCAATCATGATTTGAGCCCCGACCTCTTAGTCACAGGCAAATCTGACTGAATGAGCCTGACACTTATACCACTTGTCCACCGATGCGGGTACATGGTAATTGAAGATGAGCTTAATTGCATTACTGTAAATACCTGCTTCGAGTCTTACCAGCCGTCCGGACTACCTGCATGTCTGCGCTAATGGGACAGGGGCGAGGAAGGTAGAAGGGTAAATTAAATGTACCCGCATTTACTCAGAGGGAGAGCAGGGGACCATTTAGAGTGAATAATACCTCAGTACGCCCTGTCGGGACTCGAACATCTACGTCGTTGGAAAACCCGACCATACAACATCTGGGTCCGCGTGCTCACCGATGTGTGCTTTTTGATTGTTTTTTCCTCCCCCGTAGTCGGTCAACTGTAGTCGCGTGAAGTATCACTTCTTTTTTTTCCCCCGAAATTAAATACTAAACATATCCCCAAAACATAAGTTACTCGCGTTTGTGGTTACAGGAGCCATTCTCGTAATATACTGGATTAATGTGTAAAAGTAGGGATGTGGAAAAAGTATCGATAGGCTACTTTACTAATATCTGTTCAATAGATCTGTCTCGTATTTCTGGTCTTTCCTCTGCTAAACCAATTAGCAATTAGCATTTCCACGTCTACTTCTTCCTGTTCTTTTATCATGTATCGCGTGACTACTGCAAACTCTACACTCCTCAACAAATCTCAACAGCACACCAAGAGACCACTCTGACGACTAAATAGCCGGATCATGTGAAGGCATTCATTTCACACTGTGGTCCGCTAGAGCTCAGTTCGGGCAAACGCCCCTCCGAGACTTGGAGGTTTGTAGCAGGGAGATCCGAGCGATTTCTACGCTTTCGACATTTATCAAAAGTCCCGCCATCACTCCTCGTTTCTTCATTCTATTTTTACATAATTTTTTTTATAAACAAGATACAGTAGAGTCTCGTTAATCCTAACTAATTAGGACCAAGACCTATTAGGATTACAAGATTTTCGGACCAACCGAAATATTTCCTATAATGTAAGTTAAAAATTCACTTTAAGGTCTAATGGGTGTATTTACGTGTGTGCTACTCACGAGCGCTAAGAGACGGAGGTGGGGTGGGGGTAGGTACAGGTTCAATTCATTACGACAAAAGAGACAAACTGATTTTATGAACACTCCAAATAAATAAATAATTGTTGCAAGTACCTAGAATATGCTCACAATTTGTGAATGTGTGGAATACCAGGCCTCCGCCGTGGTTCGGATCCCACTTTAAACTGTAGGTTCTCCATTTAATCTCACAATCACCCTACCATAACACATCAGCATAAGTGCTTATAACCCGAACGTATAGTAAGACGCGGTGCTAATAATAATATAATAATAATAGTAATAGTAATAATAATAATAATAGAATATACTATTTTCATAATTTTTAAAGCAAAACAAATTGAGTGAATGTATACAGTGTTTCTTTTCGCTATTTTGTACTATTTCGATAAATTTTATTTTAAAATTAGATTTGTTTTTTTCTTCCACTTTTGTTCCGATTAACCATATTTCCGTGTTGGCGTAGTTCGGACTAACGAGACTTTACTGTATAATCCTTAATTTCAATTTCTCCTCAAATGCTTGCCTCCCAAATAAATAAAATGTACATTCTCAGATTAAACCATTTGATTTTCTTATAAGTTATAACATTACCGATCACGATTGATCGAGATAATTATTTTTATCACACTCAAATATAATTTGAAAGCTCTGGATACATTTGAGAGTTTAGAAGAATCAAGGATCGACTTTTAAAGAAGTTAAAGTTTCCTTACGAGATCGACTGAAAATGTCCGTGAGATCGACCGATCGACCAGTTGCAGACCCCTGGTCTAAGGCGTCACTCTCCTGTTAGACTGTCATGCTGATGACAGGGAGATCGGGGTTCGAATCTCAATAGGATCTTCTGATAGTGGTGTTTTACTAAATGGTTTCCTACTCTCCTTTCTCGCAAATGCAAGTACACTTCCTCTAAATATAACCTTCATAATTTATAAAACCATTAGCTTAGTACATAAGCGTATAACCCGAAAGGGTAATAATTCGCGGTGCTAACAAAAATATTGAGTTTTTTAAAATTTTATGTAACGATTTCCCTCATTCCCCCTTGAAAATACGTCTACACTTCCTATTAATTATACTTTTATAATTTTTATTCTATTAGTTTAAGAATGCGAATACAAGGGGCTTGAATAGAGACCAAAAAAATGTGTTAGAAGTAATTTCCAAAATAAATGGTACGGAACTCCGCACGGACTTTCTCGCTCTATTGTTTAAAAATGGAAATATTTACTCAAACCTCGTAATATATGTGAAATGAAATAATATACTCTAGCAAACCCAAGCATAGATTGCAATATGCTTATGTAAAACATATTTGACTCCGGTTTCAAATTTTATAATCTTATTTAAAAAATAATAATATCCTCATTTGTATATTTGGACCAATAAAAAAAATGTATATTGGGTCCACACGGGTCAACACTTGGTATTAAAATTTCGACTTCAGGTTAAAATTCTCGACATTTTATCTGGTGTTGCAAATCTTCATATTGCTATTAAATTCCTCCTTTATATATATTTTGACCAATAAAAATGTAAACATTGACTAATGAGTCTAAAATGATAGAGATAAATCATCGATGTACAAACATTTCCCCTAAGAGGTTAAAGTTAAAAGAACAAACTTTTTGACTTATATTTAATTACTCTATGGGATTAGAGAATTATTGCGTTTAAACTTATGTAGTTACTCTGTACAACTAAAGTTCGCAAAATTGTATTAATATATTTCCCAATATCTCAGAAACTATTGGTTTATAAAAATATACTTAAAATAAAAGTTTTCTATTTTTAGTAGTGCTACAATTTTGCTACGATAAGTTATTTAGTATCTCAAATAGCTGTGGAGATATGGAAATTTCCGCTTCTGTAAAGTACCCTAAAAGTCATTTTCATTTCGTGTAATACAAAAGGTTTTTCGTTAAATAGCTCATCTTAAATGATTTTAATCTAAAATTATAAGCAATCGATAAAGTACGTAAAGCTTTTTTTTTTTAATTTTGCCATATATTGCGAGACCAAAACCACTTGAACAACTTTTTCACTGTGTCTTACTATTAGGGTTATAGTTACAGGAAGTGTACCCGCATTTACCTGAAGGGAGAGTGTAAAACCATTTTGGATGAACCCCCATCAGTACATACGACCGAGATTCGAACCTTGATCTCCTCGTCATCAACAATTATAGTATTAATTTGTTTTCTATAGGGCCTTTTACAAAATACAAACACATTTTTTGTTCGTTCAACATTGTTAACATTGTTACTATATTATTAGTATTATTTTATAGGTATTAATAATATATATCTAAAGTGACAGCTGCACATAAGTTGACTTGACGTATGGATACGTGAGAGTTGATTGTTTAAGTAACCTATTTAACTGTCTAAAACGGTTCCTTCTTATGAACATTGGGCCTGAAGGTTTCTAAAGCTACCCGTGTTTGCTTAGCATCAACATTATTTTATTTATCCAACCGGCGCAAGTTTAATCGTTACCCTACATAAATGTTTGTCGAAGTTCCCATGATGCCCAACTGCGTTCACTTTATAAAATGGCCGATTTTTCTTTCTACCCGCCTTCGTATTGCATTCTTGATGCAGTATGGAGACTTAAAATGGCGTATGTGCTAATATCTATTTAACTGTATATAGGCATGCCTGCCGCCTTTGTGGTCTAGATCCAGAGGACACGGGTTCGATTCCTGGCGCTTATATATTTTTTTGTGAAGCAGTGGGTCAATTACGGACTCAAACTCAGCCTCGTGAGAGCAAATGAGGAGCTACTTGAATGGAAAAGAAGGAAATGTACCAGCATTTTCTTGAGAGCTTGTATAACTTTGACCTTCCCCGTCACTGGTAAACCAGGCTAGACGAGCTTGACGTCCGGTCCGCATGCCCACAGATGCGTGTGATAAGTATAAGTTCAAACGATGGTTATTAAATGACGTAGCTACCAGCACCGGGGGGAGCCACGCATATAAGGGCGTCAGTCTTTATCTCAATTGCACGGGGGGAGGAGGGGGTTCCGCTTACTGGTCCAAGGGTTCGGTTTCGATTCTCGACACGGCTGAAAAATGTATCCTTGGGTGAAATGTGGGCTTCCCCTCTTTACAGGGATGATTTGATGACCGTATTGTTGTGAATGTGCTTGATTTAAGTTAGTTTGTAAGTCGTGTGCTGATCATTAGTCGGTTCATAAAGTGCACGTTAAATACTCCAAATTTAAAAAAAAATACTGCCAGCCATTATAAACGCGGCCAGGTAGAAAACTCGCTACGCGTGTATTTTATAATGGCTTTCGCGTGTTTCCTTGCTTGTTAAAAATGTGTCTTTCCCCTCTCTTTCCCTCTGCCCTTCCCTCTTTTTTTAGTAGCACATTGTTTGAAGAGTGAGAAAAATCTTCACGTAAATAAAGTATATGTTTAATTATTTTTTTCCTAACCTGGTGTGCTCTGAAACAGATTTACTGCTCCCTCTCCCTTTGTTTTTTATGGCTTACCCGTTCCGTATGTTCCCCGCAAGATGTCACACGTACTCTGCTGACGTCATCACCAATATACCGGGTGTAGGGGAGGGGGGAACAACACAAGATGTGAAGGTAGATTTATTTACAGCTTTTTACAAACCTACTTTACAAAGTTAGTTTTAGTGCAGAGGGCCCGCCTCAGTAAGCGAGAAATTGCCGCTCAGACGTTCAGCTCTAACGCAATATTTAATTGTACGACGCGTTATTTCGAAATAAGGTTCAAACCAAAATAAGTCGAAAGATTCCAACACGTTTTTTTTCCCCCTTAACAACCCTAAAGTTTAAATTTTATAAATAGGAAAAAAAAGTGTGAAAATGTGATATTAGCTCATTTTCAACTACTCTATATCCATAGTTGCAGAGCTATGAGACCAGGCTTGAAGAAAAAGGGCTCTAAATTTAACCTTCCTCTAACAAAATTAATAAAGTAATTTTTTGATAGGCTCACAGTAAAACATTTTAAAATATTTGAGAACTAGCAACGAGTTTTCCTCTTTACCTCGAGATAAGAAGTTTAGTAATTTTCTTTCCTCTCTTTCTTATTGAAATGACAAAGGGTGGTTGTAGGTGAGGAGTAAAAGGGAGAATAAGCTTAGACAGAATAAAGAATTAGTTCCAGCAAAAGACACAGACTATTGTACTTTAACCAGTGTGGCCTGACAACGATTGATACTTTCTCGTTGACCGAGGCGGCCGCCTTAAAGCGCTAGAACAGTATATCAAACATTTCTAAACGCCAGAAACCAAGTAGGCTTATAACGTTCCTGGATGGTGTTGTCTGGCAGTAGGAGAACAAACAGGAAAGGAGTAGGGGGAAATGCAATTTTTGTTGTTGTTGTTGTTGTTGTTGTTGTTGTTGTTACTAACATCATTCTATTCACAAATAATCATTTTAGATTATTATATCAGTTACCATTCGTTTCCCGGGGATTTAGCTCTTAGTGAGTAACCAAAATATGTCACTATCTTTTAATTTTTTAAGTGAAAAATGTTGACTTTTAAATTATGTTTAGACTTCTAAATACACAGAGCTGTAGAAAATAGTTTTGTGTTCAATACAATTAACACCAAACTTGTGTACTATTAACACTTTTGTCAATATTTAATCTGAGCGTAACACCTGCTTGGCAATGTCTCGGCTCGCTACCTAGTTAGGGAACGTAATAAGGTCAGTATTCTTGAAGTTTTTATAACTTACTTTCTTACTTTGTGACATTAGTAACTCCAAAGTTCATTTCTGCACTTGAAGAAGTACTCCACATGAAAACTAGTAGTCAGATTAGAGAGTCGAATTGTTCAGGTCAACCAACCTCATATTAACTAAACAACAATCAGGGTGGTCAGAGTCAGGAAAAAATATTGAGAACCTGCAAAATTTGGGGAATTTATTACTGCCAAGCAAATAGGGATTTTTTTTTCCAGCCAATCACGGAAAATGGTATAGTTCGTTGTTTGTGGAGGACTGTTTTTATCAAATCTATGGAAATTTATTTTTGAGTTTATTTCAAAACTAGTTTTGTGTAGCAAAATTAAGTATTTTAGTTTGTTGTTTTTTAAATCTTATCTACATATCTCGAAATGGGCTCTAGTCAGGGACATTCAGATTTTTTAATCAAGAGAAAGTCTGATGATTTTACTTCTAAGATTGTGTGACCACCCTGACAGCTTTTTTTACTTATACATACATGATTTCCGTTAAGTTGGCCAACTGTTATCTACGTGGGGTAGTCTTTTATCTTCTTTGTTAAATGACTTTTCGAGTTGATATCGTCGTCCTCTAAATATACATTTCACGACAAAATAGCGTACGATTTGGTAAACTTTACCAAACTATATCGATAAAGATTTTATGGTGATGATGATGATTGGGGTCGAAAGGAATGGCAGAAGTTACCGAAACGTTGCACAGGAAACTTATCTCTGATCCACTTGAAGTGTACCCCGGGGATGAAATCAAAAAGTGGTACAACCGTGCAGACTTACAAAGTGAAACAATGATAGCGCTTGGTTCCTTTTCTTAAAGCATCTTACTAATTTATAAAAATGAATTAATGCATGTCTGTTACTCTTTAACGTAAAAACCACTATACACCGATTGTGATGAAATTTGGCATGGACCTAACCCGGACATTGGGCTCTGGGGTTAATAAAAAATTGATGTCCGCCGTTTTGTTTCAAGATGGAGATTATAAAACATTTCTTATTGGCCTTTTTCCCAGCTTATGCTTATCGCATTTCCACTGGACCAACTTTGAAATGTTCCTAGATCTAGATTAGGCATAACGCCCATCTTTAAATAAAATGGCGGCTATATAGTCCTACTTTTTAGCCTGTTTATAGCTCTGGCTTCTAAACTATGCATAATTTTGAATTAGCTTAGAATAACCAAATAATTGAAGCTTGCTTTCGATCTAGAATGAGAAAATAAATTAAAACCGACATTTTTTTTTTTTTGCAAACTGTATTTCACTTTAAAAATAAATAATTGTTTTGCAATATGAGTTTATTTTCAAATACGTCAGTCGTATGTAAAACACGTTTTACATTCGTGGTAGTCACACATGGGCCTACACCTCATCCAGGCCCTACGCAATGGGGGATTAAAATCCCTTGGGCCCTTAAGCCCAATTTGCTCTGCGGCTTCCCCTCTTCCCCCCCCCCCAAAAAAAACAACAACAACCAACCATCAAATAGGCATTCATATTGGTATACTATAATAGATATGGATATTCCAATAGCAATTTAGGTTTCGAGGAAAGCTTTTGTTCTATTTGAACAAAGTTTTTTTAATATTATGAACTGAAATCAAAATAAATAATTAATTTGTTAATTTAAGCTTTGAAAAACATTAAACTTTCCTTTGAAACATAGTTTTTGTATGGGAAAAAAAATCGTTATTTTAAAAGATATTTTTATTCAAACTTAAACAAAAGACAATACATTAGCACAATCATGTCATATTATGATCGCTAAAGAAATAAAAATACATAGCGGTAGTTTTTTTTTAAGTTAGGAAAAACTATTGACTTTGAAATTTGAAGTTGTTGCGTTAAAAAGTTTTATCATTTTTATAAGATTTTTTATTTAAACTCAAGATAAAATACATTATTATAATCATATTCATATTATAATAGTATTTTTTTAAGTTATGAATAAAAATTTATTCCTCTGGCCTGCGGCCCTTAGGCCCTAGCCTAACGGGCCTAATGAGTAATCCGCCACCAGCCCTACGTGTTTTGGCATTTACTTGTTTGTTGGGGAACTCACTTTTTGTAAAATGAAATAATTGAACCTAAGCAACTGATAAATTCGTTGATCAGATTAAAAGCTGTTAGCGTATAACCCGAACGGGTAGTAAGACGCGGTGCTATAATAATAATAATAATAATAATAATAATAATAAAAGCTGTTATAAAAATGTACACAAATCACAATTTTATATAATAAAAAGGTATTAAAAGTTGACCAAAATTTATAAATAATAATGGTGCGTAAAATAAAGTCTAGAATCTAGATTTAACTCAAATTAAGCCTGTTTTGGAACAATCTGTGCTTGTCCCTTTGTCACCTTGCCTGTCTTTCTTAAGGAAACATTTTTTGGCTGGTACGTTAATTAGAAAAGGTTGTGAGCCACTAGACTACATTACACTATTAAGTTCACCCCATATCACTTTTGATTTTAATTTTAACTTTTACATTGTATTTATGGCTTGTTAGAAAATTATTGTGGTTTCTAGAATTTTGAATTCATACTTATAATAGGGATATTTTTTGGAACCTTCTACGTTATTTTCATGATTTTATCAATGACTTAAAGTTTAGTTTGTAGTGTGGGTGGATCGGAAACTTTGAGGTGAACCAGAGAAGAAAAAGCTTGAAGCCTTTGAAGCATGGTGCTGAAGAAACTTGGAGGTGAACCAGAGAAGAAAAAGCTTGAAGCCTTTGAAGTATGGTGCTGAAGAAACTTGGAGGTGAACCAGAAAAGGAAAAGCTAGAAGCCTTCGAAGCATGGTGCTGAAGAAACTTGGAGGTCAACCAGAGAAGGAAAAGCTAGAAGCCTTTGAAGCATGGTGCTGAAGAAACTTGGAGGTGAACCAGAGAAGAAAAAGCTAGAAGCCTTTGAAGCATGGTGCTGAAGAAACTTGGAGGTCAACTAGAGAAGGAAAAGCTAGAAGCCTTTGAAGCATGGTGATGAAGAAACTTGGAGGTGAACCAGAGAAGAAAAAGCTAGAAGCCTTTGAAACATGGTGCTGAAGAAACTTGGAGGTGAACCAGAGAAGAAAAAGCTAGAAGTCTTTGAAGCATGGTGCTGAAGAAACTTGGAGGTGAACCAGAGAAGAAAAAGCTAGAAGCCTTTGAAGCATGGTGCTGAAGAAACTTGGAGGTGAACCAGAGAAGGAAAAGCTAGAAGCCTTTGAAGCATGGTGCTGAAGAAACTTGGAGGTGAACCAGAGAAGAAAAAGCTAGAAGCCTTTGAAGCATGGTGCTGAAGAAAAGTCATAAAAAGATCCCATGGACATATAGACTGACAAATGCACAAGTATTTAATAAGAGAACAGAATCTTGCGGAGGATCATCAGAGAACGGAGAGGTCGATGGAATGGACATCTGTGTATACACAATCTACCCATCTACCACAACAGGGAAAACGCTTGAAAGGAATGAGAGGGAAGCCAGTACATGTACATCATCAAACAGATAATACAAGATCTAAATATAAATACTCATTCCTACTTGAAAAAATTAGAATGGCAGGGAGAAATGGCTGTCAACCAAGCTTCGGATTGAAGAATATCAACAACTTTAGCTTTTTTATTGAAATTTTTTCTACAAAAAGCCCTAAAACTTGAATCAACATGTGAAACAGATTTTGTGTGTATTAAATGCTAATCTTGAGGAAGTTCCCAAATTTTTTTTTTTCCTTAGAAATAAGAACAGATAATTTCAGAAAGAATAATATTTTTCACACAAAAATAAAATGCTAAAACATAATAAACATGGTAGACACAATCTTAAACAAATAATTGTTTAGGTAGTCGCTGAGGTACCTTATACAACCCGTTTGAAATACCAGGCCTAGAAAACAGGGAATGCTTTGAAAAGTCAGAAGAATTTTTAAAAAAATCACTTATTTTCAAAGGATAACTTTCGAAATTGAAAGTAGAAGAGCTTAAACCATTTGGAATTGTTTTTAGTACAATTCATGTGATTATGCAAAGAGTACCGACATATTTGTCTTTGATAATCCCCGTGACAAGTATTTAATTTAAAAAAAAGTTAAAAATAACGAGATTACAAAACTGGGAGAATTTTTTTTTTTTTGTCTGGAAAATATGAAAAAATCAGTGCATTTCAAAACTTATTAGGGATGTCAACCCCCAAGAATAACTGGAACCTACTCTTACTTTAAGACACGGGATGAGGAAGATGAATTTTAAGGAAACGCGCTAAGTAATAAGCAAAACATTGATCATTACTTCTTAACTATAAGAAGCGAATTATTGTTCATCTTTTGCGATGTGTTTCTTCTTCCATCTTCTTAAAACTTAACCTTACGTTAGACAGTTTATCGGGGCTTCCTTTTTCTTCGGTAATAATGAAGCGTATCTCATCACATGAACCCTACCCACACCCCTTCAAATCCTTCCTTTTCAGCGCTTCGCCTCCGCAAAATCTCATTTTCGCCTGATGGCGTTTCTTGGGCCTGATTCTCTTTAGATTCGATCGAGAGAATACGAGAATTCTCGCTTTGAATGGGGAGCGTTTGTCAAACAACGAATACACAGTCGTTAAGGTGAGTCCTAATGACATAGAGGTGGGGGAAAACACCCAAATATCGTCCTTCTCGACAGAAACGAAAACATCTGATTCTATATGTTGGGGAAAAAATCCATTATCTTTTTTGATGTTATACGATTATACGCATTAATTACGCTAATATGTTAATTAGAATAACTGAATTTAGATGAGATGTAGCTGCATTTGCGTGGAGGAAGAATGGGAAATTCACCCTCAGGACACCTTACTGGGACTCGAACCTCGTTAGGCCAGTCTATTGCGAGAGTATCGCCTCAGGCCATGCGGCCGCCGAAGCGGGTTATTGACAAATACATTAATTTAAAGGCTTGGAATGACGAAGGTAACCTAGAGGAAATGCATCAGTATTAGCTTGGGTATGCGTTTGGAAAACCAGCATCTCCCAAGTGCGCCCGGCCAAAATTTGAACCTCGACCTACCCGACAATTCAGTGTATTGCGAGCTTTCCCTACACGCCCACCATGACTAGCGTTTTCTTTCTTCTCACCTTAAAAAACCCCTCTTGTATAAATAATATATATACTCGTAAGCACCGCCCCTGAACCGAACCAGTAGTGGTCCGGTAACCTCGTGGTAGGTATAACCTACTCTATTAGTCACGGGGACGAGTGGGCCCGGATACATGCGTGACTAACTTCCATACAATGCAGGGGTGGTTGAGCCCCTTACCTCGGTCCCTCGTGGCGTCCTCCTGGGTCCGCGGTGGGCAGTAGCCACCTGCCGTGCGTGACGTCAATGCGTCGCCATTATGTCGCGGCGTCGCTTGCCCCCCTAGCTAATCAATACGGTAAATTGTGTCTCCCCCCTCACAGCTCTGGAAGTTTTATAAAGGTACCTACCTGCACATTAAATAAAATACGAAATTATTAATCGAGCATCTGGGGGGGACGTCTTCTGTATTGTCGGCTATATTGCTTTCACCTGTCACATTAATAGAGCATTTGGAGGGACGTCTTGTGTATTGTCGGCTATATTGCTTTCATCTGTCACATTAATCGAGCATTTGGAGGGGACTTCTTCTGTATTGTCGGCTATATTGCTTTCACCTTGTCGCATTAATCGAGCATTTGGAGGGACGTCTTGTGTATTGTCGGCTATATTGCTTTCACCTGTCGCATTAATCGAGCATCTGGAGGAACGTCTTCTGTATTGTCGGCTATATTGCTTTCATCTGTCGCATTAATAGAGCATTTGGAGGGACGTCTTGTGTATTGTCGGCTATATTGCTTTCACCTGTCGCGTTAATCGAGCATCTGGGGGGGACGTCTTCTGTATTGTCTTCTATATTGCTTTCATCTGTCACATTAATCGAGCATTTGGAGGGACGTCTTCTGTATTGTTTGCTATATTGCTTTCATCTGTCGCATTTAATAGAGCATTTGGAGGGACGTCTTCTGTATTGTCGGCTATATTGCTTTCATCTGTCGCATTAATCGAGCATCTGGAGGAACGTCTTCTGTATTGTCGGCTATATTGCTTTCATCAGTCGCATTAATAGAGCATTTGGAGGGACGTCTTCTGTATTGTCGGCTATATTGCTTTCACCTGTCGCATTAATCGAGCATCTGGAGGGACGTCTTCTGTATTGTCGGCTATATTGCTTTCATCTGTCGCGTTAATCGAGCATCTGGGGGGGGACGTCTTCTGTATTGTCGGCTCTTATTGCTTTCATCTGTCGCATTAATAGAGCATTTGGAGGGACGTCTTCTGTATTGTCGGCTATATTGCTTTCATCTGTCGCGTTAATCGAGCATTTGGAGGGACGTTTTGTGTATTGTCTAGCCTGTATATTATCTATCAAAACATTTATAATAATATTAATAATATAACACTTTTTATCAATTTCGACTGAAATTTTTTTTTCCTCGAATTTTCTTAAAAGTTCCTTCCTGCCAGAACTTTAGAGATGTGACATGGAAAATTTTCTGTCTTGAAAAATTTCCAGCAGTTATTTTCCGGAAAAATTGCCAGCTATTTTTAAAATAGAACTAGTGGAATCTAGATGTTCATATTTTAAAGTTCTCACTTCTATATCTAATTTCTCCTGAAGACCAGAAACATTGTCAGATAAGTTCCAATAAATCAATAACAGTGATTACAGTTATCTTCCCATACTCGCGTATGGACTACAGCGCTTGTTGGTTGAATATGTCACTAACGCCGGGTCGGTTGTGGACCAGATATATTGATAATTCAATATTATAATCATGCCAGGCCTCCACCGTGGTTCGGATTCCACGTTAAACTGTAGGTCCTCCATTTCATCTCACAATCACTCTACCATTACTTAAGTGCGTACAACCCGAACGGGTAGTAAGACGCGGTGCTAATAATAATAATAATAATAATAATAATAATAATAATATTATAATCAAACTCTCTACGAATACTTTTTTATCATCGCATCTAACTACACATTCGGGTTATATGTCTTTTACTAATGTGTAAGGTATTGGAAAGGTTTAATTTAGAAAAAGAGCACCCGCATTTGCTTGGAGGGAGACTGAAAAACTATTTCGGAAAAAACACCCTCGCTGTACCCGACCGGGATATAACCCTGATCTCCCCGTATTAGGCATTCTAGTCAATTGCGAGAGTAGCGCCTTAGACCATGCGGCCACCGAAACGGACTTAATTCTTTTTTTCTCTACATCGCAGTCAATGCTTATGAGCACATACATTCTGTTCATGATGCTTTGGTTGGTAAAACCTTTTATATATATTAGGGATGTTAATCTCGATTCTTCGATACTCTCGATTCCTACTGGTATCGAAAGAACAGAGATTCGATCTTAATATAACGATCCTCAATACTTCGATTCTTAGGTTTCAATGAAAATACTGGCAACTAAGCAAAACGGCAAAATTCAGTCGATTATCTCTCATATTAGTTTAGTTGCCGTTATTTGAGATGTATTTTGGTCCAATTAACGACCCTGTTTGGGATTTTTTTAAATTTGTTTTCTACACAGTTAATTTAATTTAATTTAATTTAAGCACCGCGTCTTACTACCCGTTCGGGTTATACGCTTAAGTAGCCTACTAATTACACTAATGGATTAGGAATTGGGAAGGTTGAATTTAGAGGAAGTGAACCCGCATTTGCGTGGAGGGAGAGTGGAAAACCATTTAGGAAAAAACCCCTCAGTTCACCCGACCGAGATTCGAACCTCGATCTTCCCGTCTTCAGTGGTCTGGCTCAACACGACTGGCGCGTTAGCCAACTACTCCACTGAGGCGGGTTTCTTCTACACAGTTGTTTATTACATCATTTTTAAATTATTTATAAATGTTTGACTCGGGAAGGCTTTATTTGGAGGTAAAAATACATGCTTACTATCGTAATTCCTAATTATGTTATTATCTATTTGCAATATGGTTTAATACTTGATAAAATGGATTATTTTTCTTTGTTAAAATTAAAAACTAATTTTGTTTTATTACTATTTATATTTTAAGGTTTTTTAT
>CABFWB010000156.1:74133-86576 GCA_902151455.1 Timema bartmani | reverse complement strand
GTTTTTCACACATTTGTATTAATTTTGACGAAATTTGTCCATTTAAATCATAACAAAATTCTTCTATCAAGCTTTTTTTTATTTACATACATATTAAAAACCCTATTAAAACTAATATACTATGGGTTAAACTTCCATATTTTAGATTACTTTTGTATATCCTTCTTTATTGTCCACTGTTCTATCCAGCAATAGTCAGCCATCATGTTGACATTCCATCTCCCCTGGTATCTCACCTCCAATTCTTGAATATCTTGGTGAAGCCTCTCACCTTGTTCCTCGCTAACATTCCCTAGATTTTCAGGAAAATAATCGATGTGGGAGTGTAAAAATATGTACCTTGACACTGATATTGCAGCCGAGCTTCTCTTGTAGTTAATCAAAATGTTATCAACTATATTTTTGTAGTCTCTATATCCTTGTTGTTCCCAAGTTAGTTGTCAACAACAGACTTGAAGCTAATCCATAACTCTTTTTTCTATTAAATTTATTGCTACCCCCAAGACCTCTGTCCCTCGTCAGTTTGCGAATTTGAGGTCCAACAAAAACACTTTGTTTTAACTTCTCATGGCTGATCTATGGGAATTTAGTACAAAGGTATTTGAAGCAGGGACCATCCAGAGATAAAGCTCACAAATCGTTTCATCAAACCCTGATTGATGTGCACGGGTATAAGCAGGACAGCTTTGGAGTCTACCAGTGGTTCATGACCTATGTTCTTCGATTCAGGCAGCAAACCGCCCTTCTTTGGCCATATATTGTCATTCCAGTGCTTATTCCGTTCCGGACTATCCCACTCACACAAAAAACAAGGCATTTTGGTGTAGCTTGATTGCCGGCCAAGTAGAATGCCTCTCACTCTAAAGTCACCCTGGATCAACCAACCTTGTTCTTTATTCTTAATATTTGTCAACAACTTCTTTAAGCTCTCGTATGTTTCCTTTAAAATGTGCACAATGAGCTACTGGAATTGACTCATGTATTTCCATCGTGGAGTAACATACCTTTGAGACTCCTTCATGATGAATCATTAGAAAGTAAGTCTCCACTGCGAAGGATTATAACTTATTTCAAAATAGTCCATTAAGTAATTTATATTAATTAAAAAAAAACATACCATAGAATCGTCCTCAGAAAAATAAGGGACTTGATTATCTCTCTCTTTGTCTGTACCAAGAGAAAAACGTTCCATGTGTTAGAAGATTTTTTTAAATTTCAGTCAGCCGATTCCCTTGGTAAATTTAAATCGCTTACCAGATCATTGTGCTCATGATGTGAAACTATCCGAGGACTGGAATCAATATTTCCAGGCGTGTAGGCTTCAGTTTCATCTTCACAAGCTTCACTTTCAGCACACTACTACTACCATTACTACTACTACTACCACTACTACTACTATTATTGGTAAAATAGACATTATAGTGCTTACAGAAATAAAATCAGATGATATGCAGGTATTCAATATAATATTGATGGTTATAATAAATGCTGGGACAATAGGCCCAATAGCTATGAGGGAGGTGTAATTACGTACTATAGAAATAGCCTTGAGACAACCATATCAGGAAATAAAAAAATACTCTACGAATATAAATTAATCAAAATTAAGTTAAGTGATAGCTCCAAAATTAATATACTAGGTATCTACAGATCACCAAAGTGGGATAAGTACACTTTTATTCAGAATATTTAGTGACATAATTAAATTAGTTCCATTAAATGAACAAATAGTTTTGGTAGGTGATATAAATATAAACATATTAGATGCAAATGGCATCACAATATAAAGTTATAACAATATTCTTGCTTCTCATGGCTTAGAATGTACAATTGATAAAGTTACAAGGGAAGAAATATTTGAAAGTAAGGTGGTTAAATCGTGCCTGGATTATATATATGTTGGAACAACCGCACAAATAACAAGCAGTATAATAAAGACTAAAATTACTGATCATTATATAGTAGCATTAGAAATTGAATCCAACCAAAATAATGATTTTTATAGTAAAATTAATAATAGCTCCATTTTATTGGATAAACTTGGTAAGAATTTAGGAAAAATTAAACTTGAAAACGTCAATTGGGATGAGTTACAAAATAAAGAAATTGTTGAATCATTATATTGCTGAGATATTTAATGGCATTTATGATAGCTCCAAATATAAATATAATCCTGTTGGGAAACACATACAAAAGAAATGGATAACACCAGATTTGGTCAGAGAAATGCGCCACAGGGATAAATTATTTAGGAAGTGGAAAAGGAAAACTATCAATAGTCAAACTACCCCGTTGATAACAAAACTAATTAATTTAAGTATACTACAGGGTGTAATGCCGCAAAAACTTAAAATCGCAATTATTAGACCAATTTATAAAAAAGGTAAGCACTTAGCTTATGGAAATTACAGACCTTTTAGAAAATTTGAAATATGTTGAAGATAGCTTTTAAGATTGAATTTAAAATGGATGTCTGCATTGTTGACCCAAAATAAAGAAGAGTTGCAGGAAGTTATGGACTGGCTGATGGAGAGAGGGAGAAGATATGGCATGAATATCAGTATTGAGAAGTCAAAAATGGTTGTGATTTCAAAAAATGAAGAACTTGGAGAAGACTTGAAAATATTAGGTGGACAGAGTGGCTGAGAAGAGAATCATTTTGGATGTGATACTTCGGTACAAAGCACACTGGATCGAACACATCCTTAGGAGGGACTGTCTTCTGTACGACGTCAAATAACGAAATGTTGTTGGAAAGAAGATCTTAGGAAGGAAAAGGATTCAAATATTGGATGACTTGAAGGAAAGAAGAAAATGCTGTAAGCTGAAGGAGGAGGCAGAGGAATGGGGCGCGTTGCTGGTCTAAGCTCACTGACAAAAGGAATGGACCTGTCGTGAGACAGAACAAATAATAATCTGGGATTTGTTTTTCATTATAAAAAAGAATACAATTTCATTTTTACAGATATAAATCATTTAAGGGTAGCTTCCAGTTTTTTTCCCCTCTTCCCCAAGCTTTAATATACTTTTTGAGAAAGTTTGTGCGATTGTGTCGTACCATTTATCAATTTTAGCTAAATATGAAATAAATAAACAATAAAATAGAAAACCATTATGTTTGACTTTAATTTGGAAAGTATTGTAATTATATAGGTATTGATAATATCAGTAGTGTGATCGCTATACCGTGGCAATTTGACTTTAGACCCCGGTTTGGGTTTTTCCGTGATATTGCAATGCTGTAACGTCATCACAGCGCTGATTTATTTTGGTTTGGGTGACGTAATGGTTAATATTATTTTTTATGTGTACGCATTGGTTTATATGTGTGCCATTGGATCGTATGTCTGGGTAGGATAGGTACTGGCGTTGGAGTTTATTTTATTTATTGGTAGGGGAACGTTCAGTCTACGGCGTCGGGCTTTCCTCCTGCGACGTCCCAGGCATCGCTACTGAGGGCACACGAACCTCTCCCGACGACCGTTTAGCGTAGAGTGTGAGCATCTGGCAATGGCTCACTCTCACAAGCCCTTGAATCTATTTTGGTGTCGCAACCCTCCCCTCCCCCATCTATGTAGCAATGGGTTTTTCCGGTGTCGTCATCGCAATCCTGGCGCCAGTTTGGCGGCTCGACAAGACAAGTTGAACAGGAATAGATCGTGACCTTGAAACCGTGAGCTAGTACGTGAGGCCATTGACCATAACAACCTTCCCTCTTCCCCCTTTTATGTGGCAATGGATTTTCCCGATGACGTCATCGCACTGTCACAACCCTGGCGCCAGTTTGGCGGCTCGACAAGACAAGTTGAGACGGGAATAGATTGTGACCGTGAGGTCATTGACATTCTTCATGCTTGGTACCAGTTTGCCGGCTTGACAAGTCGAGACTCGTATCTGGTTACACTACGTGTAAGGGACAAACAGGTTTTGCGTGAATAAAACACTATATTACAAACATATATTTATTATAGATTAAAAGTTTTACAGACATACATAATATGTATTATACATTAAAGGTTTCACAGACATACATAATATTTACTACACACTTTTACGGGAATGACGCATATATTCATTCATACGTTTTTCTACAGTGTATCTTAGATGTGTTGGTAAAATTGTTTTTAGTTCACAATCTAGCATGTAATAGTCCAAACCGATGACTTGACGTGTATAGTAGGTAGCACTAATAAGATCCAGATTTCTGATGTGCGTTTCCACCGTAGGCTGTTCGAGGTCGATGACATCCACTGATTCTGTTAGCATGTCGCATCCACGACGAGTGTGTCGATCAAATCGTTGCTATATCGTGCGACGGGTGTCGACCACATATCCCGTCGGTCAACGGCGACGTCGATAAGGTCCATATTTTAAATTTGTATAAAAATGTAACATCTACTAGTAACTATACTCTCTTTCTCTCCCCAAGTAGCGGTTATCTCACATTTTCCTGAAGAGCTTAGTTAAAGTTTGAACAACAGATGGCGGTGGCTTCTAGAAACAGGTAATTTCACCCCCACTGTTACCTTTTTCAATAACAGATAGTGCGGCCATCTAATAACCATTAATTTGACGCTCTGGCGAGAGAATATGATTTTAAAACAAAAATATAGTGTTTCAATGTGTTTAAGTATACCGACATAATAATTAACCGAAAAATTATAGTATTCCTTTAGCCGGTTATTAAAATGAGAGAGACAACCCTATATTGCGCATGATAATTATTTGTTGTTGAACCAAAGGTCCCGGGTTTGATTCCCGCGTCCAAGTGTCATTGATATCTATCTGGAGTAATCATCACTAAAATCACAAATAATAGCTTTGGCTATTTGATTCTTATACTACCTATATGTTTTCACATTTCAACCCAGCGCAAATGATGGTACATCCCTACAACCAATAATTTTACTATTTATTCTCTCGTTCGGGAAAAGATATCCAGAAGGCGTTGGCGTCAATTTGACACTCTGCTGAGGGTAGATGCTTTTAAAACGAAAACATAGTGTTTCAACGTGTTTAAGTATACAGACATAATAATTAACCGTAGAAATGATATAGTTTGCTTTAGACGATTATTAAAAAAGAGAGAACCCTATATGGTGCATGATAATTTGTTTTGTTGAGCCAAAGGTCCCGGGTTTAAATCCCTTGTCCAGGTGTCATTGATATCTAGATGGAGTAATCCTCACTAAAAGCATAAATAATAGCTTTGGCTATTTTATTCTTAAACTACCAATATGTTTTAATTTACATCTTGGTAGGTAGACATCTTTTCACATTTCACCCCGGTGCAAATGATGGTACATCCCTGTACAACCACTAATTTTATTATTCTGCCTCTCGTTCGGGCAAAGATATCAAGGTTCGAATCCATGTTACCGTACATGGCGAATGCTGAAACACAACAAGGTACTTTAATAAGGATTGTTTCTGAAAGATCGGCCCCTGTATGAGCGTTATATAAAGCACATCTGGGCCTGGGGCCTTCAATAGGGTCGTTGCTACCCGCTTTCAACATTTATAACAAATTTAGAGTTAACAACACCCGCTAAGGGTTGTTGCGACATCAAACTTTTCCACCACGAAAGATCTGACCCCACTGAACTCACAAAGAGGGGTATGACAAAGTCAGGGGGTGAAGGAAAAGGCACATCAGCCGAGTGAGGGAGCAGCGTAGCTTAGTTCATTCTGTGCATTGGTGTTGTAAGGAGGGGGAGGCTCCTGCGCTCGTTCCCAAACTCGACCGTCGCGTGCCCGACGCCTGAGACTGCACACTCCCTTACCAATAAATAAAATAAACTCGCACAGCAATTAATAAATAAAAAACACCTACACAAATAAATAAATAAAATCCCACCCCCTATAAAAATTCCCACCCAAAACCCTTCCCCGGGGGCCAAAAATCAAATGGGGCACACATAAAATCAAATGAGCACACATAAAAAACAAATGGGCCAAAAAATTGAACAAAAATTCAAATGGGGCAAAAATCAAATGGATCAAATTGGACGGGATTAAAGGTCAAATTTCCACGGTAGGGCAATCACATGAATTGACGTGTGAACACGTGAAAGTCTATCCAGTAACTTTATTTAGGTTTTACCTTCGTTATGTGTTACATAATCATTATTAAATACGACTGACGTTTTATTTTTCTTGCCACCGGAAGTTTCTAGAGTTTTGATTGGAGTGATCCAGTGTTATCGACATTAAGGCCGCCACTAATGGCCAAATTGGACTCTGGCTGACAAATCACAATTTGTTTAAACGATGCCAAGTGGTTTGTGCTTCTATCGATGAAACAACTTGATCATTGGTGACCGGGGGGAGGGGAGATTGGGGTATTCTTTCACCCTTGCATGATTAATACCAACACTGGGGCATGAGTAATACCTCATATATGGCACTTTGATTCAGCCTAGCAGCTATCGCCTGGAAACAGTTCATTGACCTTAATAATCGATCTATTATTTATGTATTTCGTCTGTTGGTAGTGTCAGAACTGTTACGAGTACTCTGGGTAAGACAGTTAATCAATTGCACTGAACCAACTCTGCTAGTGTAGGAGAGTTGATCAATTGCACTGAACCAACTCTGCTAGTGTAGTATGGTTGATCAATGACGCTGAGCAAGTTCTGCCAATAAATGACAGCTGATCAGTGATCTTACATCAGAAGGCACCATATTTAGTATGTAACTGGCTTATTATGGTTGTTGTGTTGGCTGAGCGACGCGTGACGAAAAAGTAGGCTATGTTTCCACCCTTGTGTTGTCAGCACACTACACTGATAGCTATAGAGGGCCTACAAAGTTTTCGCTGGAAACCACCTCCAGATGATGTATTATTGTTATCTGAGGAAGGCACACGTCTCTATGTAGTGGGTTTCTGGTTGCCATGGTAACCGCGGTCACAAGCGTGCCTGCCTGCCTGCCTGATGACACTTTTTATCAAAACACACATAAATATATATATATATATATATATATGCTCAGGTACTGCGTGACCGTCATGAGACGGTGCCTGATGACACCATCAACACACATATATATACTCCTCAGGTACTGTGTGGCCGTCATGAGACGGTGCCTGATAACACTATCAACACATATAAATACTCCTCAGGTACTGTGTGACTGTCACGAGACGGCACTTCCTATGTTTCCAGTGCTTCTACTTCACTCGAATATGAATCTTGTAGTGTATGTTTATTTTTTTATTTTTTGTTAACGAATGCAAATTACATTATTTATAATCTCTTACACATCCTCAAGACGCACGTTAAAAAAACCTAAGTGTTTGTGTTGGTTGAAATGTGTTTCAAGTTCATAATTTACCTCTTTCTCCTTCACCTGCTCAGTCCTCCATGAAAAAATAAAGTCTACGCAGCACTTGTTGACATCCAGATCACTCGACTTTCATTCGGAGAAGACGTCATAAAATTAATCTATCATTTCTTTCTCGTGTATCTCCCCTTTCTTTCCGGCTGCCGCGTGACGCCATACCGGAAGTGACCCGTTAATTTTGTTTTTTTGTCGCGTGGTCTCGCTAGTTCATACAAACAACAGCGTCTGTCGATGTGCAAAATAGATAGGCCCCCCTAAGTTTTTTTTATTTACTTTGAGATTGTGCTTCGAGCGATTGATAGATTGATAACGCCGCTTCCGGTTTGAGAGCGAAAATCAGCGGTCGACAACCTACTGCCCGCCGACTGATTTTAACTGGTCCGCAAAGGTATTTTGCAATCACAAAGTTGTGTTTATAAAATTAGACTAATAACTAATTTAAGAGTTCTCGGATTTTAATTACCTAAAAATGATCAAAAAATTACCCATACAATGACTTCGAAATTCTAAAAAAATTACTTCAATTTTTAAATGACCTAAAAAATATGAACAAAACTCGTAATAAATGCACATGACTAAATCAAACACACACTTTACAAAAATGTAAAATGCGATGAAACGTTTCAAATGACTAAAATATTGCATCCTGCTGAATATAGCATTGAGTTACAAATATCTGCTTCAGAAGTAAAAGCTACCTCCTTCTAACTCAATCATACAAGCAGAGAGGATAAACAGCTACCTGATTGCATTATCTTCTTATTCCGACAACTTTGTAATGAAAAGTTTAGAAGATAAGTGTGGATCGAGTGACGAAACAAATAATGCATATGAAGGTAGGGTGTGTGGATCAAAAGGAAGGGGTAGGTCATGTAAGACGTGGCTAAATGTTGTAGGGGAATGTGTGGAAAAGAGAAACATTAAAAGCTTTACGAATAAAAGAGCATGCATGACTCGGTGTATGAATGTTGTCGAAGTGAAGAGAGTATGCAAGGACAGGGAAGTGTGGAGAGTCACTGAGGATGGATTAAAAGCGTGCATCACATGTCAATCGTCTGTGACACAGTCGGTTAGAAATCGTAAGTTTACTCGAACCCTATTGTACATGGATAATTTCTGATTAAACATTAATGGAAACAAAGAGTTAATAGAAGTTCAAAATACTGAACAATGTTAAAATATTAAATTATATTTGGAGAAAAACTGCATTGAAAAGGCCGTTTTTGACCATTTTAGAATGACTTCACAGCTAATCATTGTCCACAAATCTTCATTCTGTCTTAATTGTGACATACTTTAGTTATTAACAAGAAACTTTGTCGCTTTGTCCCCCATCGTCACCGCGGGAAATGTCGAGTAATCATTCAAATACGAATGCACTGCACACATTTCTGACAAATCGTAGGTGTTTTCCACCCCATTAGGGAACGGCGTGACTAGATGTGTATGTAAAAAAGGATATTTTGAGCATTTATATGAACAGTAGTAATTTTGGTAAGATGAAAGACCTTCAGAATGGACTCCCTTCTACCGTTCTGGAAGGCCTTTTATCCTACCAAAATACTACCATAGCGTATTATAATACTATACATTGGAATTCAGGTAGGAAGAACGTTATATGAAAGCTATAAACACTACTAAATCTTCTTTCACGTGTTCATACATCAAGTCATGTGAAATACTGCTGTAACTTTTGATATATATTATCAATACCTATAAAATAACACTAATAATATAATAAAAATGTTATCAATGTTGACAGTAAAATATGTTTGTATGTTCTCTCATATTCTTTATAGCCTATTCTTACTGTAGATTCTACCGTCGTAAGATAATATTCATATGAAAGGAAAGGTTAGCGATGCGCTGAATAATTTAGCAACTACCTGGGTCGATTTTCTTTCCCAGATTTTTAATTAAAGTGTGGTTTATTTCTTAGAACTATATTAATATTTAACAAGCCGAGGAAAACTCTAAAAAGGGGCTAAGCGCCGCCATGACAATGCTGCTTTATTATTATTATTATTATTATTATTATTATTATTATTATTATTATTATTATTATTATTATTATTATTATTTAACGTGCACTTTCTGAGCCAGCTGATTAAATCAAAACAGAGAATTTCTATGAGCGGGAGCGAAAGTGCCTACCAATTTTGCCTTAAAGGTACCTTCCAGGGGTTTTTTACCTGCCACAATCGACATAGAACCGACGGCTTTTACTTTCCCTCCGAAGGAAGTTGTGCTACGGATTTTTATCGCACCAGGAAAATCCGTTAATCTTGGTTGGGTTTGAACCCACGAATATCAGGTCCTGAGGCGAGAACTTTACCCCAAGATCACCGAAATCGACAATGTGCTGTTATTAACACGTCTAGTTCCTCTGTTCGGTGGTCGAATGTTCTAAAGCCGGGTGTCTGTTTGTTGCACATAGGCGTATACGTGTGGGAGGGAAACGTAGCATAGTTGCGCGTCACACGTTCATTCTTGTCGAGGAGGCCCAGCGGAAACTTTGTGTAGAGATTTCGTCTTGAATAAGTTCGTCAAAGGGCTTTTTTATACGACGGAGTCTCTACTTTTAAAACTAAGTATCTTTTCCACATAAACTCACTAAATTACTAGATCGGTTCATTTTTCAACACAGCAAAACCATCAAGTTGACATTGTAAATAAAAACTATTATGTCATAAGCAACTACGAACAGCTGATCCACTGCCAACATTTTCGTAAACAAACTATTTTTCACAAGAATATAGTAACAGATAAAAATGTATTTATTAGAAATGTTGAATTAAACTTCTAATAATCTATATAATGAATATCTAGGCATTGGTTTCACAGAAAAATCCCAGAATGCGCAGTATTTAAGAAATAAAGCGCTGGTTGTAAAACATATATCTACTTATCCCGTCTTTAGCAATAATTTGGAGGGAAAACGTAGTACCACAGTCCAGTTTTCAAAAAAAGAACGGTTAAAAAAAATACAAACTTTTTTGTGATCAACATTGATAACGTTATACTGTATTATTGTTGTTATTTTATAGGTAATATAATATATATATATATATATAATATCTATCATTAGTGGTTAGTGGTATCCACAGATAATAATACTTGACGTGAGCGTGGATATAATAACTTTTCTGTCTTCCCATCAAAATTGGAATGTTCGTCCTCAATGTGATAAAATTAAATTCTTCCTTTTATCTATTTTTCTCTTGTTTCTTATAAAAACTAGCGCTCCCACAAACCCTCTTAAGGACGTTGCCTATTTGACGTCCCGGCAGGTAAATATAGGATTTCACGTCATTTTAATTAATTAACGTTTTATTCAGCGAATTTTAATGATATAACGTTGAAACAGAAACTATAAATTCTTTAATAATTATAAAAATAGTTTCACAATGTCACAAAACTACTATTTTTATTTTGAATTAGTTTTTTTGTAAACGTATTTTTTTTTATAAATCATTTACAACTTAGGCTATTTGATTCTCAAATAGCCAAAACTGTTATTTTAGTGAGGATTACTCCATCTAGATATCATATTCTGAAAATTGAAAAATGACACCTGGACACGGTAATCGAACCCGGGACCTTTGGCTTAGTACACCAATGCTCTAACCATTGAGATATACAGGAATCGTCCCATGCCCAGGGTCATTCCTCACTCATATTTTAAGGCAAAGTCTGTGATGGACGTGCGGAAATCGTCGGCTACAAATGTGTAGCAGCATTAAGTCAACTACCGAGTTGAAGGTGGCTGCGTTATCTGATAGCTCGTGATATTAATAAAATCACACATTTGTAGCCGACGATTTCCGCACGTCCATCATAGACTCTGCCTTAAAATATGAGTGAAGAATGACCCTGGGCACTGGACGACTCCTGGATAGCTCAGTGGTTAGAGCATTGGCGTACTAAGCCAAAGGTCCCGTGTTCAGTTCCCGTGTCCTAGTGTCATTTTTTAATTTTCAGAACTAGGCTATTTGGTTGGCTTAGTGACGAAGTTGGCAAGTTGGAGTCTTCCTGTCAGGATGTAGATTTAAAAAGTCCGTGGAAGCAAATATCTATCTAGAATAGGAAACAAGAAAAAGGTCATTTCAAAAAGCAAGTCAATGTTTTCAAGGCGAAAATAGTATAGTGAGTGTGTAAATCGTCAGCGGAAGAGGGGAAGTGTTATCAGCATATAGACAAGAGAACACTTAGGGTGAACTACTCATTTTCTTCCCTCTCTTTCTAATCCGTACATTGGTGCCCAAGTATGATAGTGCTTAGAATGATTAGACGCGTCAAGCTAAGATGCAACCCGCTTCGCAAACTAGCTTATAAATCTCCAGACCTCGCAGTTGCGGGTGTTGTTGGTTCGTAGCTCCGCCACTGCCTCCTTGCCCTTCCCGAGCGGGCATGCGTGTGCAATGTTAACTAGGGTAACAGCATCTTGTTCAGACTGTACCCACTCAATCCACCCTACTTGACAGGCCAGATGCTTTGCTCTAATTTACAACCTCACATGTATAGTCCAACAACCATGTGAATAACCTTATCTGGCAGGTCAGAAATTTACTAGAGCTACTGTTCATGTAGTCATACGCCAAGATGTTGGTGAACAGAGATTTTATTTTACTCTCAATGGGCCTCTAAGTGTTTATTATTTCATTTATGTTATTAGGTGGAATATGATGCTCTTATTTCCATTATGTTTCTGCTACAATGTACATTATTTAGTTTCACATATTTTAAGAGTTTTAAATAAGGTTTTAGCTAAAGGAGCGAGAATGTCTGTGTGATACATGGTACCATTTATTTTATAATGCTCTCAAAGGACGATGTGTTTGTTATATTGTAGAACATCTTTGTAGTGCGCATGCGTGTAACTTAGTAAGATTAACAACTAACGAAGAGAGAAATGGATCCATCTAATTTTTTCTACACGGCTAGGTTAAGTCATACTGGGTTTTAATTATTATTTGAGTCCACACAAATCCCGCGTCTTGCGAGCTTAGATTATATCTCGTCCAGGAAAGGGAGATGCAGTCGTTTAGCGTCTTTTGATTTTGCTCGAACATGCGCACGGCTTTCGTCCAGAAGGTTTT